>CAUZXS010004834.1:17500-35401 GCA_963585895.1 Sepioteuthis lessoniana
CGTCTAACTTTGATAGTTTTCGTGATGGAAGGCAGGTTGGCGTATAGTTGGTGTCTTGTGGAGAGTTGCCGCCAGGACTTGTTCAATATTGCTCGCAGCATTCTTGTGTAATTGCCGTCTCGCTTCTTCTCCAGCCGTTTGTTAGCGTCCAAGTCGTGCATAAAAATTTCTATTTCAAACAATTTAGTTTAGCAAAAGTAAAGTTTCAATGTCAAAAACGGTATTATTTCTAACAATTTAGTTTAGCATATAAAAACAGTTCCATTTCAAACAATTCAGTTTATCATAAGCATGGTGTTTATTTGTCAAAACAATCCTATTTCAAGCATTCTTTTTAGTATAAGTACACAGTTTAGTTCTATTTGACCCATAGATAGGGCTCAATCAGGTGTAACCACTTCGGGTCAAAGTAGACCTGGAAGCGATGGTAATGAAGGAGTACTCCGCATTCCTCAAAGCTCAAAACATTACTGGAACCTCACCATCAGATTGTTTAGTGCCATATCCATTACCCCCCCCCCAAAAAAAAAGAAGCAATCTGTACCCCCAACACCAGCCAACTGGGCAAAAATTGAGTTAACTAAAACGTTTTACAACTATAATAAAGGAAATATGGAACGGTCTTTTTTAAATGGTTGTAAGCAATCAAGAAAGTATGTTACATTACATTCTGCAAAGAAAAAAAAAAAAAAGATTTACATAGCGAGGTACAAGCTTATAATCCCATTGATTGAGCTGAACTTTAATGCAAGCATCTGACACAATTTAAACCGATTAAAATCAACACAATCCTCAGTGCGTGATCTTCAATGTTTATCGGTCATCTTTTTTTAAAGGTGCTATATCGAGCGACCCATTTCCATTTTAAAAACGTCTTGAACCACCTTTGAGCTGTTGTATCATTAATTTAACATTCAGTAAAGAAAAAAGAAAAAAAGGCAACAACAACAAAAAAAAACAAACAACAAAAACAAAACAAAAAACAACAAAAAATTCCCCATTTCACGGAGTTCTTTGCTAGCTTCTTTCGCAAGCTTAATTTTGTACATAACGTAAGCGCTTGATCAACTGATAACTACCGAAAAATGTTACCAACATACTGTCACATACCTATACATGAATATGTGAAATAGACATACAATGTTCATAACTCATATATAGATAACATAGGAATCCCGAAACACGAAAAACACTTACGACTTCTTAGTTCAGGTACGAAACTTTTTATTAACTTTGTGTTAAAAGTTTTTTCGACATAAGGAGGGAGATACACAATCTTTCTATGCTGACTTTTCTATCAGTCCCCCGCAACACCACGTGCGGCACCCGCTGCAAGGCCTCGGCGAGCTCCGAAAGCCAACCTTCTTCTTCGGAGGCAAAAACTCAACTCACTGACTTTTCTCAAATCCCCCAAATCCTCCGCGCACGCTTCCGGTGCATGACGTCATTCACATCCCCCGGTCATATTCCTATCTGGGATTTTTATTTTGACATCTGTGAATGACACATCCTACCAGCGCGCGCGTGAACACCTGCGCTCATGTTGCACCTAACTAACCCATGCGCTAAGCGAAAGGTTCTCAGCCTAACTAAACCGAAAGGCAAGATATATAAAACGGCCGTTATATCACAATACTATTTGTTTACAAATTATATATTTCATATAAATGTATAAAACTATTTGGTATTAGATATCCTATAAGGGTGGATATACCGGAAAACACAACCAACTAACCATTAACAAGGTTGCATACCCTAGTCTTAACATAGAGGGTGTAATAATTACACAACCTTGCTATAACCAAACGGGGGACATCTCCACTCTAGAAGGAACCCCACTTAAACTAGTAGACAAATTCACGTACCTAGGAAGCAGCGTCGAATCAACCGAAAAGGACATCGAAACGAGGCTAACGAAAGCATGGACAGCTATCAATAGGCTATCGATTATATGGAAATCAGACCTAACCGATAAAATGAAACGCAGCTTCTTCCAGGCAGCGGTCACATCGATACTGCTATATGGATGCACTACATGGACGCTAACAAAACGGCTGGAGAAGAAACTGGATGGCAATTACACAAGAATGCTGCGTGCAATCCTGAACAAGTCCTGGCAGCAACACCCCACAAGACACCAACTGTATGGCCACCTGCCCCCTATCACGAAAACTATTCAAGTTAGACGAACCAGACATGCAGGACACTGCTGGAGAAGCAGAGATGAACTCATAAGAGATGTACTATTATGGATCCCCACACATGGCCGCGCAAAAGCAGGACGACCAGCTCGAACGTACATTCAGCAGCTATGTGAGGATACAGGCTGTTGTCCTGAAGACCTACCTAGGGCGATGAACGATAGGGAGGAGTGGCGAGAGAGGGTCAGGGATATCCGTGCTACCAGCGCGATATGATGATGATGATGATGTATTTACAGAGAATTGATGATCAAAATATATCCAGACAGCAGTCGAGATATCTTTGCATCTTCACTTTTTTATATAAGTTGTCTAACAAACTTTATCAAAATTTTAAATAAAAAAACAATATAAAGTTGCTGTACTTATGAGTTGGCCGACTTTAGTCTAGGGTGACCCGAAGGCTCTCTTTTCGATTGCCTCTTCAATGATGTGTAGGGAAAAGTGCTACTTCTTTCCCTAGGTTGCTCCACTTACCTTTGATCCTTACCTTTTAATGCTGAGTGTTTAACAAGGAAGCATAGAGTACCATTTTTAAAGTCTTTAGCATAAGTCGAGCTGGCATTGATCCCCGGTCTCCCAGACCACAGGCGAACACTTTAACCATTATGCCAATGGTCCATAAAGTATTCTCCAAAGTGATCTGTTTACATCGAAATACCATGGGTCAGATCTAGTTGTCACTTTTTTGCTGATTGGATATTTTTGTAAGTAATGGACTGCTTCAATTCAACTGTGTTATATATCATCTTTATTGCTATCAGTGCGTTTCTCTCCACTCGTAAACATATTATGCCTACCGACCAAAAATCTTATATTTATTGCTTCAAATATCAGTACCATGCTGATTATGAGGGTAAAACTATCCAACGATAAGAAGAGAGGATTGGCCAAAATGTATCGGGTACTACTCATATAGAAGCACCAGGAAGATAATTTGGGGATTCACAGTTACATGAATTTGCCTTTAGTGAGCACTTGTTGAATTTTTTAATGCAATATCAAGTCAGCCGCGGAGAGTAGTTTTTCTTTCTTCAGCATAGTGCTCGAACTAAGTCCCACCTCAACATTATCGAAGCTGTTGTGATTATTACACAACGTCTGAATCTCTGCAGACAGGGAGAACTCAAACATAAAAAAATATTCGGGGAGTCATTGGCTTGATCAGGAGTATAATGATTTTTGTCTCCTTCGAATATTAAAACATTTTTCTTTTAAAACCTTATTCTCTTCATTATACCGACGATTGACATAAAAGAGGTCTTGGTTTGGTTTGGTTTGGTTTTATGGCATATCAACCATTGTAGGTTATTTAATGCCAAATCAATTTTTATACATTAAACAGTTCTATTTCAAACAATTCAGTTTAGCTTAAGTATGCAGTTTAGTTCTATTTAACCCATTTTTCAAACAATTCTGTTTAGCATAAGTACACCGCTTAAATGTCAAAACAGTTCTATTCAAACAATTCAATTTAGCAGAAATACGCAGTTTAGATCATTTTAACTTATAGATAGGAGCCTATCAGGTGCTACCATTCCGGGCCTGAGTAGACCTGGGAGCGATGGTAATACAGGGGTACTCAACATTCCCCAAAGCTCTAGCTTCAGATTGTTTTAGTATCATATACCTGGACACTCGTTGGTGGGGATCTTACCCAACTGATGAGATGCTGTCGGCGTATTCTACAGCCCCAGTCGACAGGGCCAGGAATCGTGGTCAAAAGACGGCTAAGTTTTATATTTGTTTTAATCGATTTTAATTCCTATCAAAATAAGGTTTCCAATCTCACAACTAATTTTGCCATGGTGTTGAACTAGAAATATCAATCTCTGTCTTTCTTGCAGTCACTACCCCTCTCTCTCTCTCTCTCTCTCTCTCTCTCTCTCGTTCTCTTTCTCTCATTCTCTGTCTCTGCCCCCTCTCTCTGTCCCTGTCTCTGTCTCTGTCTCTCTCTCTCATTCTACACACACACACACACACACACACACATATATATACATATATATATATATATATATATATATATATATATATATATATATATATATATATATATATAAAGGTTATTTATAAAATTTTAAACCTCACCAAAATTTTAGATTTGTCGGATACGTCAAACGTTCGTATGGGTTTTACATGAACTGAAATTAAGACAAAAATCTGTATCGTTTTTTTTTTTTTAGTTTTATAAGAAGTGGCACTGTGTAGTCACTGCAAAAATATTTATCAATTAGTCTTCTAAGATAAATCTTAGAAATTTTTGAATGACTCTCTTATATATATATATATATATATATATATATATATATATATATATATATATAATGAGTTTAACGATATCAAGATTTTCTATACCGATGGCTGTTATTATTTCTCATAACACGATGAAATTGTTTACTTCGTTTGTATATATATATATATATATATATATATATAATGAAAATGCAAAATAAAACCATCCTATTTTATTAACATGTATGTAAACTTTTTAAAAAAGCTGTGGAACATGAAAGTGACGATTGTGCCAATTGTGATTGGTGATTTTGGCACAATAACTAAAGGATTATTAAAAGGCCTAGAAGACTTGGAAGTTGGCGGACGGGTAGAGACTATTCAAATGACAGTATTGCTGAGAACGGCCAGAATCCTGAGACGAGTCCTGGGGACTTGAGGAGACTTGCTGTCACTCAAACTCCAGTGAAAAACCATCAGATGTGAAAAACTCTAGAGGAGTAAATAATAACAATGTGTTTTTTTTTGCGTTGGTGGGGGTGCTTTTAGTATTTTAATCTAATATGAATAATTTTAAACTGATCTCTTGTATAAAACTAAATGATCTTTGACTCATTTAAAAAATAAACTTACCTACAAAATATTCACTTACAAATCACTTTATATATATATATATATATATATATATATAATCCGAGATAAAAATCCAAGGGGTAAGAGTATTCAACTCGAGTGCTCAATACCAACATCTATCGACTGGAGAATTAATTTGGGATTAGAAATAAATAAAAATTTACGTGCAGAGCCAAAATATCTCATTTTTTTTTAAAGAGAAAATTCAATTCTTTATAGTCATGAATTTATTTCAGGTCTATGATGAACCTCTTCCTGTCCTCACAGTTTTCTCGTGAATTTTCAATTCATTTGCATGCTTTCTTATTATCGCTCTGGGGTTCTTCTCCCTGTAACGAGAGCAATTAAAAAGCCGTCTCTTCGTTTTCTGTTCAATCCCCCATTCCACCTTTTCCGTAAAAAGCCCTTTTTATGTAATAAATTTCCCTTTCCTTTGTGTACAGTAGAAAAAAAAAATCAAATAATTTCGGAATTTTTTTTTGACCTGGTATCGGCGTTAAGCAAATCATAGATTCTTAGTCGTTTTTTTTTTTTTCTTCTCTCTAATAGTGGGCTGAATGTTCATGAAAAAGCCTTTGAATAACAAAGCTAATCATGAAAATTTAGATTCATTTAGATTCGTTTTTTTTTTTAAATTGGACCAAAAAGTTTTAAAAAATATTCCATATTTTGCTTCACCACCCAGTATAAATATATGATTAGAATTTGAAATTAAATAACCCACAATATTAACATGCCACAAAAGCAAATAAATCATATCTAAGTTGATGCAAATTATGGAACCCAAATAAGCACTATCACTTTGGGTAAGAATGAATCTGGGAGAAGTACTCCACACTTTTCAGAACTTTGGAACTGGAGCCTCACCATCTGATGCAGATTAGTGTCAAAAAAAACCAGGACATGGTAGTCAGTAGGAATTTATTTCAGCCAAAGTGCCGCATAACCCTGGAATTTAGGGATAATGATCTTCGAAAGGTTTGTTCTCGGAGTTGTACGTTGACGGCTTTATTTCAGATTCGAAAGTGAACACAATACTTCAAGGGATACCTATTTCCAATTTCAAATTTAGACATTGGAATCTCCCCCAGGCGGTCAATCGAGTTAGAAAAATTTCAGCTGCTGACTTAGATTGGGCCTTTCAGAAAAATATTTTACGTTGTTCACGGCAAAATTTGTTTTCGATTGCCTCATTTTTTCTTTCTTTCCCGGGCTTTTAACTTTCTTTTTCTCTGTACCTCACACGATTTCTTTCTGTTTCTCATTCTTTGGATCTTTTATTTCTATCATTCTCGTCTTTTAGCTTTTATCACTTTTATTTGCTTCTCTTTATTCTTTTTTTCTCTGTCTTTCTCCTTTTCTTTTTCTCTTTATCTTTGTCTGTTTTCTAAACTCTTTTTCTTTTTTCTTTTTGCCACCCTTTGCGATTGTTTTTTTTTTTTTTTTAAATCTTTTCTAAGATTTCAAATCTATTCAATATTTATCTCTTTCTCTTTCTTAAAAGCTTCGTTAATCTATCTCTGTCCCTTAGGGTATGACTTTATCTTTATATCTCTCTCTCTTTCTTTCTTTCTTTCTTCCTTTCTTTTTAACTCTTATTCATTTTCTATATTCTGGGTCTTTTTCTATTTCATTGTCTCTCCTTTCATTTTCCTCTGTTTCGCTCGGTTACAGTTCTTTCTTTCTTTCTTTCTTTCTTTCTTTTCATCACTTTCTTCCTCATAATTACCCAACCCCTCCACTCGGGCAGGATATGACACAAGGTCAATTTTTTTAAGCAGAGTTTAACAGGTTTGAATTCAGAGTTTTCCTTCTCCTAGACTAGTTGCCTCACCAACGCTGAAGAATTCAGTCTGCCCTACTATTTACCCATAGCTGGAGGAAGAATAATTAGATTCATACCTTTCCTAAGGGTATTAGTGCTATGTGAAATGCAATCAGTCTCGGTCAGGATTTGAACTCGTGTCGCCGTGTCCATTTCTTACGACGATAACCATTACACCACGGGCACCTTCTTCCTATTCCTTTTTTGTCTCTCATTCTTCTTATTTCTTTTAGGTGATGAGATCCACGGTCCCAAACATAACTCCTAATTACACTACCTCTTTATATATATATATATATATATATATATATATATATATATATATATATATATATATATATATATATATATATATATATATATATATATATATATATATATATATATATATATATATATATATATATATATATATATATATATATATATATATATATATATATATATATATATATATATATATATATATATATATATATATATATATATATATATATATATATATATATATATATATATATATATATATATATATATAGTTTAGTCTCCGTCGCAAAGTGGCAAATGTACTGGATTGCGATACTATAGTGAGCGAGTTCGAACCCTAGTCATGCTATTACATTCATTTTCGCATAAAAACCCAGGAAAGGTATGAACGCGCTTATTCCTACTACTGTTCTTCTAAAAGGGTCGCTTTGGCACTACATACGGCACGAATGTTGATACGCCATTAATCAAAGTAACGAAACCATATATATACACACAAACATACATTTCACTCTCTCTCTCTCTCTCTCTGTCTCTCTCTCCCCGTTTTTCCAGATAGATAGATAGATAGATGTGAATTCGGAAAGTCACTTTAAGGTAACTTGTATATTTTCCGTGAGATGGCATCTGGCTTTATAGTAGTTTAGGAGAAGAATTATGAGAATGCACAGGAGCCGTAGCAACGACTCTAAGATTGTTATTCTTCTTGTTTGTAATAAACTTGACCTGAGTAGTCACACGGACTCTCACCAGTACTTTTAGTAAATTTGAAAAGATAGTATTCTATTGAAAAATGAAGTAGTCAATATATATATATATATATATATATATATAGTACAATTAAATGGAGACTCAAACTCGGTTAAGCCGTCATAATAAATTTATTTCGGCGGAGAATATTATTGGTATATTATTAGGTATATATATATATATATATATGTGTGTGTGTATGTGTGTGTGTATATATATATATATATATATATTTATTAAGTCCTTCACATGGGCAAGATATTATGAAGAGGTCATTTTCAACCAGAGTTTTGCAGGTTTGAATTTACGGTTTTCCTTCTCCCAGACCAGTTGCCATACCAAAATTAAGGGGCATAGTGTATTTAGCCATAGCTCAATGGAGGATTGTTGGATTCATACCTTTCGCAATGGTATCAGCGCAATGTATATATATATATATATATATATATATATATATATATATAAATTATATAAGTTTTTGGGGTGGGAAGGTCTGGTCTGGTTGTGAGTTAGGAAAGAATTATTTTCATCCATTTTTTTTTTTGAGTTGATTTGAAGAAGTCCTGTTATATTCAAGAGCATTGATTTATATCAATGCTTTTTAAGAGAATGGAAATGAATTAATCATCATAATGTGACCGATCATCTTTTTTTAAACTTTTGGAATATATATATATATATATATATATATATATATATATATATATATATATATATATTAAAACAGTGTTGGTTGTGAGTTTGTGTCGAACCAAGTGCAATATAATATGGAGAGTACTCAATATCTAGGATAGACAAACGTCAATGTTTATGTTTGATAGCGTTTTTGCTATAAGTGCATGGAATTTCTTTCATTCCAAAATCTCACTTGAATTTCTTTTAATATCATATGGAATAATATATATCCACACACACACACACACACACACACACACTCAGTTTGGTTTCGTTTGGTTTGGTTTGGTTTGATTTTGTGGCATATCAACCTTGTAGGTTATTTAATGCCAAATCTGTTTTTATTTTAAAAAATCAGTTCTTTTTTAAACAATTTTGTTTAGCATGCATACAAAGTTTAATAGTCAAAATATTTCTATTTCAAGTTACTTAGTTTAGTCAAACAGTTCTAATTCAAACCATTCAGTTTAATATAAGTATAGATTTTCTTTATACATAGTTAAATATCCAAAATAGTTCTATTTTAAACAATTCCGTTTTGCGTAAATCGAGTTTAAATGTCAAAACAGTCCCATTTCAAACAATTCATTTCAGCATAAGTAGGCATTTTAGTTCTATTTGACCCATAGACAGAGCCCTATCAGGTGTAATCACTACAGGACAGATTGGACTAGGGAGCAATAGCAATGAAGGGGTGCTCTGCATTCCTCACAGCTCCCTCATTACTGAAACCTCACCACAGGATTGTTTAGCGTCATATGCAAGACACTCGTTGGGGGGTGTCTTACGCCTCTGCAGAGGTGCAGTGGGTGTATTATACAGCCCCAGCCTACGGGGCAAACACACAGTCACATATATACATATGTACACATATATATATATATATATATATATATATTATATATATATATGTACATATATATATATATATATAAGATAAATAAACGTAAATACTTGAGAAAAACATTTCTTTAATCTGTTTAAGAGAAAGTGTTAAATTTTTGGAATGATATTACAAAATTAACAACGCTGTTAAAATGAAAAAAAAAAAAAAACACACACACACACACACACACACACACAAACCAACAAAATAAACCAAACCAACAAAAAAAGATAAAAACTTTTAAAAACACAAAAAAAAACACGCCGATAAAAAACAATTGGGTGCAAATTAAATTGTCAGTTTTTGAATATTTTACTGCAGAATATCCGTTCAACCTATTTATCATCACAAAATTTCCCTTTAATTAAATGACTTTAAAATCAGGACGGATTTAATTCAGTTCAATCAGAATTTTTCTCGTTAGGCATTCTTAATTCCTTTAATAAATGATAAAGGAACTTATTTTATTGTTTTCTTAAATCTAAATCCTAGGCTAACTAGTACATTATCAGATATTTCGTTTCTTTAAAACTTTTAACATTTTTCCTCAGGTTTCAAAATGTGAAGAAGGGATTCTTTTCAATACAGTGTTCGCCTAGTCTTGAGAAAAAAAACCCTGCGAAGACAGATTTTTACTTTTTTCAAAAAAAAATCTTCGTTAATACAACCTACCCGAATAAGGGTTGTTTTGGGTAGGTTTGTTTTAGGTTTTTTGTTTAATTGCATATCATATTTGCCAACTCCTCCACTCGGGCAGGATATGACACAAGGTCAATTTTTTTTTAGCTGGGTTTAACAGGTTTGAATTCAGAGTTTTCCTTCTCTTAGACTAGTTGCCTCACCAAGGCTGAAGAACCCAGGCTGCTCTACTATTTACCCATAGCTGGAGGGAGAATATTGGATTCATACCTTTCCCAAGGGTATTAGTGCTATGTGAAATGCAATCAGTGTCGTCCAGGATTTGAAATCGTGTCGCCGTGTCAATTTAATTGCATATCAAACTTCGTAGGTTATTTAACACAACGCCATCCTTGTCAAAGAACAGCAGTGATACTATTGAACCCATATCAGGAGGTATAAGGGAATTTATACTTTTCCAAAGGGTAATATGCGAAAGAGAACGTAATAGTGTATTTCGAACTTTCTTACTGGGATGTCACAATCCAGCTCTTTAGCTTCTACGCTACGAGTTTCCAAGTTTGGATAACAATACAACTTTGTTTCTATCTATAATATTTATTAATTTTTGGTGGGTATATGAGATTTCCGAACGAACCTTTTGCCGTCTTCCGTACACTAAGCTCATAGTTATTTTACGTATACTTTTTACATATACGAGGTGTATACGATAAGTTTCCAGACATTTTTCGTAATGGGCACTTTTATTGATAGTACACTCATGAAACTCTAGTCCCCTTCGAAGGAATCTCCTCCTGATGCAATAAACTTGTTGTGCCGTTCCAACAATTTCTGAAATGCCCCACGGAAGTCCTCTTGTGTGAGCGTGTCAATGACCTTCGTCACAGACTCTTTCATCTCCTAAATTGTCCCATAACGACAGCTTCCGAGCTTAGGGAATAATCAAAACTCACAGGGACCAACGTCTGGACTATAGGGAGGCTGAGGAACTGTCTTGATGCCCATCTTGGTCAAATAGTCTGTAACAAAGATGGAGTTGTGGACTGGTGCATTATCCTGGTGGAAATGCCACTGAGTCGATTTGAAGAGCGCAGGCTCTTCCGACGGAATCTCTTCGTGAAACTCCCTTAAAACCTCAACATAGTAACCCTACGCTAACCTTTGGCCAATCAACTATGGTATATTGACTTCCTTACTCCTCCCACACCTCTCATCATCCCTCACAGACTCCGTGACTTCCTTGAATCTCTTATGCCACTCAAAAACTGATGCTCGATTCATGCAAGATGGTTGAAAAGCAATCAGAAGCATTCTGTACGTTTCTGTGGCTTTTTTCCAAGTTTAAAAAAGAATTTTATTGCATATTGTTCTTCTAAAGTGTCAGATTGCATTTTTGAAATTCACCCGCTGTAGTAGGGTGTATTCCAATTGCTGATGTAGTTGTTCATTTAAACCTGAAATCATAAAAATTAATCAGTCATCTCATAAGATGTATAGCCATAAGATACTGAATTTTCAAGCGTCTACGACACTTTAAATACTCATACGAAAAAAGTCTGGAAACTTATCGTATGCACCTCGTATGTTATCGGCTACCAGGACTGCTCAATTTTTTAGACGAGCATAGTGATTCGGCTTATGTAGCAGCCAGAAAATTCCCCACTAGAGTGCTCAACCCACCTTGGGGAACATATATATTGTCATCCACTCAGAGAATGTTTCACTCTTCAGTATAGCTTGACACGCAAGATGCTTCAAGTTGGGATCCAAACCAGGTCGACTATTTTTGTATAACAGGATTTGGCATTAAATAGACCACAAGGGATGATATGCAATTAAAACACCAACCAATTTATAAACAAAAAAATATCGTTCGATGAGGAAATTGATTTTGAATGGTCACTTTTATTTTTTTAATAGGTTAAGTGAATTCCTGTTTAATTCTATCGGAGTAACAAGTGGCCGATAGCTTATGAATAGCAGCTTATGACTTATCTATGTAGATTTTTTTCAGTATTAAGCCATGTTTGTACTACTGTCAGTTTGGACCACTTTGATTCTAACGCTACGCTTGAAAAAAAAAAAAAAAAGAAACTATTCAAAAATGTTTGGTGCTGGATGAGTTTTTTTTTATAGTTGTATTATTTGCCGATACACGTTTCGGTTTTTACATTAAACCATCATCAGGGTTGTTGATATGTGATTTGTATCATCTTAATTGTATTTAACACATCCAGGAAGTAGCAGCTATTAAAAGAGGAGCCGAACGGTTATGGACCTTACATGTTTTTTTATTGAGCCTTAGATCGATTCTCAAACTATGGAAATCCGTTGATTAAACGAGTGCTTTTAACGGCATAACAAACTCATCTAAAGTTACTTTTTGCCTAGAAGTTAGGAAGTCGAGTTCATGTTACATTTATGTTTACTTTCTTTGCGTTGATGTTTATTTGGAAGTTATTTTATTGCACACAGTCATATCAAATAGAAAACTTTTTTTAAAGGGATCGATTTGAACACTCTATGGGAATCTAACAGGTGCTATCAATCCAGAATAGAATGGACCTGGGAACGGGTAATCCATACTCACCGAAATTTTAGAACTGTATGTTACTTATTTAAAACAGTTCTAGCGGCCAACTTTAAACATATATATATATATATATATATATATATATATATAATATATATTATATATATATATATATAGTCATCCACAGACAGATCTGTTTCGATCTATCAGAACTCATCAGTGTGGCTAGACATATTAGCTTCCGTAGCCGGGATCGAAACATTATATATATATATATATATATATATATTATATATATATATATATATGTGTGTGTGTGTGTGTGTGTGTGTGTGTGTGTTTGCGTGTATGTGTGTGTGTGTGTGTTTATTTTATTTATTAATATATATATATATATATATATATATATATATATATATATATATATATAAGTATATGAATCTAATTCACTCACCCAAAATTTATAATTTCCAGGGATGATATGTGACCATTAAATTTTTTGACACTTCTCAAATAGCACGATTACATCGGTTTGGTTTCGTGGGGTTTTATGGCAGATCAAACATTATTTGTTATCTAATGCAAGTACACTCACTATGTAGATACATTTTTAGACTCAACTCAACTCATTGATATATACTCTGTGAATAAGTATATATATATATATATATATATTATATATATATATATATATATATATATATATATTATATATATATATATATATATTATCCGAGGATTCAATAATAATAGATATGATATCTCTACCGTAAAAAATATTCTAGATTAAAAAATACTAAAAAAACATATAAAAATTATTTTAATTAGAAAATTATTCTAATCAAAATATAAGGATGTTTTTTCAAATTCTATTCTCGCCGAAAGCCATATAAGAACTTCCAAATAATTTTTTCGTTTAACATCTAATGATGGTCATCATAGACCTGAAATAGATTTATATTGACACCAAAAAAGTGATTCTTTTTCATTATATATGTATATATATATATATATATATATGTGTGTGTGTGTGTGTGTGTGTGTGTGTGTGTGTGTGTGTGTGTGTATGTGTGTGTGGCGTTGTACATATATCCTTGGATTTATGTACATGCATGTATACATATATTTAAACACATGCATATGCATCATCATCATCATCATCATCATCATCATCATGTCGCGCTGGTAGCACGGATATCTCTGACCCTCTCTCGCCACTCCTCCCTATCGTTTATCACCCCAGGCTGGTCTTCAGGACAACATCCCGTATCCTCACATAGCTGCTGAATGTATGTTCGTGCTGGTCGTCCTGCTTTTGCACGGCCATGTGTGGGGGTCCATAAGAGTACCTCTCTTATGAGTTCGTCCCTGCTTCTCCAACACAAACACGCAAGCACACACACACACACACACACACACACACACACACACACACACACACATATATATATATATTATATATATATATATATATATATATATGTACATGTATAAAATGTACACATATACATATATATATATATGTACATGTATAAAATGTACACATATATATGCATCCATACATATGCGTATATATGAACTCACACGTGCGCTTACAAATATGTATATGTTCACGTTTGTATACACACACAAATATATATATATATATATATTATATATATATATTATATATAATATATATATATATATGTGTGTGTGTGTGTATGTGTGTGGATGTGTGTGTGTATATATATATACGTATGTACACACACACACATATACATATATATATATATATATATATATATATATATATGCATTGTCTTATATATTCACACACGCACATTATATATAATATAGGGTGTCTCAAAATAGATGCAACCCATTAATACGATAATTATTTACTACTGAGACAAACGCAATGGCAGTCCTTTGGGAAACGTCTCGTAAAAATGAATATTTTGAGCTAAAAACATGAAATTAGTGTTTTTTTAATTGTTGTTATATCACCTTCTTAGACACGCAATTATTTGTAGTTTCTTGTCTCAGTAAAAAAAATCATTTTCATATTAATTGGTGGAATATATTTTGAGATAGTTTTGAATTATTTTCTCTCAAATAAATAATGACAGAAAATATTTCTTCCCCCTTTGTCCAAGGCATTGTGATTGAGGATTATTAGTTGTTATAGTATACTATTTGTAAATCTGAAATAAAGAACATAACATTATTATTAGTAGAGTTATTAGCGGTCACATGAGTCCCATGTATATTGGGACACCATATATATATATATATATATATATATATATATATATATATATATATATATATATATATATATAATATATATATATATATATATATATATATATATATATATATATATTTAGAATATCCAGCCAGCGTCCAAAGACAGTGGGTGTGAATTATTCTTTACATAGAATATATGAGGAAAATCATATAAATCTATGAGAGTGCTCAATGTATGGCTATTGTTAGTTCCCTATTAATTCGCGGGGATATAACAAAATTCACAGGTGCCCGTGGTGTAATGGTTATCGTCGCAGGAATTGGACACGGCGACACGAGTTCAAATTCTGGACTGATTGCATTTCACATAGCACTAATACCCTTGGGTAAGGTATGAATCCAATCATTCTCCTCCAGCTATGGGTAAATAGTAGGACAGACTAGGTTCTTCAGCCTTGGTGAGGCAACTAGTCTAGGGAGAAGGAAAACTCTGAATTCAAACCTGTTAAACTCCGCTTAAAAAATTGAGCTTGTGTCATATCCTGCCCGAGCGGAGGGGTTGGGTAAATATGATAACAAAATTCACATTCAGAACGTATATAGTACAATTTGATGGGGACTCAAACTCGGTTAAGTCGTCATTATAAATTCATTTCGGCGGAGAATATTACTATACTCTCCGTTTCGTCAGATGACTATTTACATGTTTCTCTCGAAGTCGCAGCCACATATAAAAAAAACTATCAACATTGATCCCTGCACCCTCAAATTCTGTACTGAATGGCCCTTCCATTATAAAAGAACTATCATAAAAACACTTATTTCCAGAGCTAAACTACTCTCTTCCTCGCAAACTATCTTCCTTAACGAACTTAAAAATACAAAACAAACCCTTATTAATAATGGGTTTCCCAACTACATTGTTGATACAGATATTAAACATTTCATTGATAAAACTGAACAACATAACATAGACAATACAATAAACAATCAATAAACCAAAAAGCAATTTTATTATAATCATTAGAAAGATGGACATATGCTGAAAAACCTTATTCAAAAATGTTCTCCTAACTGATCCTAACACTAAAGTAACAACAAATCTAAAACCTCCAGCCTAATTATTTCCAATAACTATTCCCCCTCCACTATTTCTTGATAGGGCAAACATCGTTTATATATTCAAATATCCATTGGGAGGACTGTGTCTCAAAAAATTAATTCGTATGTTGGTCTTACCACTATACCTCTTTCAAGACGGCTTACGATGCATCTTAATGATTCTAGCTCCATAGCCTTACCCAATCTTTTCCCAAATCCAAAGTTCGAAAAATTCAAGTTGGAAACACCACTATAATAGTACACAAAATTAATAAGCTACGACTTCAAATCCAAATATTCCTATACATAAAAACAAAAGAACCTAAAATCAATAGAATTAAGTTTGAAAATAGTGACAATGTTTTGAAATGCCTTTAATTTTATTTATTTATTTTTTAATTTATTTTTAATATTCCATATTTCTTGATAATATTCTAAATCCGTTGATATCGTTCTTTTTTTTTTTTTTTTTAATTTATCAGTTACTTAGTTTTATCCAACTCTGCGTTTACGTCATTTTGTTATATTATAAAAAAACTAAAAACGTTCAAAACTATTTAAAAAAAACACTATTTATACATGTAAGGAATTCCTGATGGTGGCCTATGTAAGGCCAAAAGAACCCGGGAGTATTTCGGTAAATTCATCCACCAATTCCAACTTAAAACCAAGTTTCTTAGAAGGAAACTTGAAAGGATCTTAATTGGATTAGATGGACAAAATATTTTTTTATTATTTAATCAAGCATGCTTACATGAAAGACTACTTTCCAACTACACATACATACACACACATACGCACGCACGCACACACACACACACACACACACACACATATATTATATATATATATATATATATATTATATATATTATATATATATATATATATATGCAAACTTTTATATGCATATATACATGTATTCACATAAACACACTCATATATATATATATATTATATATATATATATAATTATAGATTTAATTTTATTAATGTGACCGGTTTGTGTTTTTATCTTAATGAAATTATTGCTGTGTAATGTCTGTTACATTGAGCTCTTTACCAGGAAAATTAAATATTCACTTTTGAATAGTGTTCTTGTCCTGATGGAATTACTCCAACTCCAGTTTAACTGGACCAAAAATCATATTATATTAAATATATAATATATATATATAATATATATATAATATAATATATATATATATATATATATATATAGGTAGCATTCGTTGATCTCAATCTGAGGGACCAAAGTTTCAATTAAAATATAAACTGGTGATCTACCTATATAGATGATATGTTTTTCGTGGTGAAAGCATCTGTTGGACTGGTCACACTTTTTTGGGTGAGTTGATTACACAAAAAATGTTCGTATAAAAATGGATTTGGCATTAAATAATCTACAAAGATTGATATGCCACAAACCCAAACAAATAAGCCAAAAAGAGAAGAATGACGCAACAATATCCCCTACTTCCTCCCATAAAACGTTATTAGTTGTTTCAATTCCGAACCTTTTTCTCCTTCTTCTAGAACAGTGACTTAATCAGTAGTAACCCCAATTACCTGTCCGAAGATTGGTTTGTTTGGGTTTTACGGCATATGAACCTTTGAAGGTTAATTAATGCCAAATCCATTTTATTCAAATAAGCAGTTCTATTTCAAATAATTCAGTTCAGCATAAGTACACAGTTTAATTGTCTAAAACATTTTTATTTCAAACTATTCTGTATAGTCAAACAGTTTTAATTAAAACAATTCAATTTAGTATAAGTATAGTTTTTGTTTACACACAGTTAAATGTCAAAACGTTTCTATTTAAAAAAGATCAGTTTAGCGTAAGTAGATTTTAAATGTCAAAAACAGTTCTATTTCAAACAATCCTGTTTAGCGTCCAAGAACAGTTCTATTTCTAGCAATTC
>CAUZXS010004835.1:0-15000 GCA_963585895.1 Sepioteuthis lessoniana
GCAAGGTCAGCTAGGCCTCAAACCGTGTGTTACGAGCCTGTACTTCAAGCCACAGAGGAAAATCCGGTGAGAAGCACTCGGAGATTATCAGACGAATTCGGCATCTTACAGTTCAGTGTGATTCGTCACCTTCTCAATCTCGGCAAAACCATTTGGATCTGTCGAATTGTGGATTACGTTGCAAAGCATTTGACTCATCCGAGTAAATAATAATGAGATAAAAGTTTTCCCTTGTATTTTCACGTATTCGACAAATTCTTGTGATTAATATCTAACTGCCAAGAGCCCAGAATACACCGACCGACTGAATCTCCGCGAGGAGTTAGACTCTCTCAACGAGTGTCCTGGATATGACATTAAACAATCATATAGTGAGGCTCCAATCTTGGAGCTTTAAAGAATGTGGAGTAACCCTTCACTGTCATTGCTCCTAGGTCCTCCTTGATGAGTAGCAGCTGATAGGGTCCGGTCCTATCTATGAGTCAAATAGAACTGAATGTATTCAAACAAATAACATATTCTATAATAGATTGTTAGAGATAGAACTGGTTGATCATTTAACTGTGTATAAACAAATGTCTGATGTTTAATTTAACTGTTAGTGATATATAGCAATACTTGGAACCATTTGACTGTGTACAAATGAATGAATAGTGTTCAATAGAATTATTAGTGTTAAATAGCAATACTTGTAACCGCTTAACTATCTACTAACGAATGATTTATATGGAAGAGAATTGTTAATGCTACATGGCAATACTTTAAACCATTTAACTGTGTGCATACAAATGATTGATATTGAATAGAATTATTAGTGTTTGATAGAAATACTTGAAACTATTTAACTGGGTAGAAGCAAAAGCAAAATTAATGTGCCAAAAAATTAGTTATAACTCCTTTAAGAATAAAATTACCTACCAACTAATCACTTACAAATCATATTTGTATATCCATTTAACTATGAGCAAAAAAGTGATTGATATTAAACAGAATCATTCGTGTTAAATAGAAAGACTTGAAACCATTTAAATGTGTAAAGAATGATCTTAGCCTCATTTAAAATGTTATCAACAAAATATGTTTAAAAATCATATATATTTGATATATATGTATGAACAGGGTTTCGCATTAAATAACCTATAATTGTTGATATGCCACAAAACCAAAGTAAACCAATCCAAACCAAACTTTAACCACTATGTTTCGAGTCATTGTTACAATTCATACAGAATGAATATAACCCCTCCGCTCGGGCAGGATACGATACAAGGTCAATTTTTAAGCGGAGTTTAACAGGTTTGAATTCAGAGTTTTCCTTCTCCTAGACTAGTTTCCTCACCAAGGCTGAAAAACCAGTCTGTCCTACTATTTACCTATAGCTGGAGGGAAAGTAATTGGATTCATACCTTTCCCAAGGGTATTAGTGCTATGTGAAATGCAATCAGTCTCGTCCAGGATTTGAACTCGTGTAGCCGTGTTCATTTCCTACTACGATAACCATTACACCACGGGCACCTACAGAATGAATGTGATTATGAATAAATTAATATCGATTTCAGAGTTTAGATCCAAATACGTTGTGCCTTCAATAAGTTTCCAGACCTTTTTGTACAGGCATTTAAAATTGTCGTAGACTCTTGAAAATTCAGTATGTTATTGCTATACATCTTATGACATGACCAATTTTTATGATTTCAGGTTCAAATGAACTGCTACAGCAGCAATTGGGATACACCCTACAAAAGCCTGATTGTCACAGTTGGTGAATTTCAAAAATGTAATCTGGACGTGAGGACACTTTAGAAGAACGATATGTAATAAAATTCTGTTTAAAACTTGGAAAAAATGCCACAGAAACGTATGGAATGCTTCAGACTGGTTTTCGACCATCTTGCATGAATCGAGCATGAGTTTTTGAGTGGTATAAGAGATTCAAGGAAGGCAAGGAGTCTGTGAGAGATGATGAGAGGTGTGGGAGGAGTAAGGAAGTCAGAACACCATAGTTGATTGGCCAAAGGGTTAGGGTTAGGGTTACTATGTTGAGGTTTCAAGGGAGTTCAGGAAGAGATTCCGTTGGAAGAGGCCAGCACTCTTCAAATCGGGTCAGTGGCATTTCCACCCGGACAATGCACCAGTCCACGACTACATCCTTATCACAGACTATTTGAGCAAGATGGGCATCAAGTCAGTTCCTCAGCCTCCCTATAGTCCAGACCTTGCTCCCAATGACTTTTGGTTATTCCCAAAGCTGAAGGAAAACCTTAGAGGCTGTCTTTATGAGACAATTGGGGAGATGAAAGAGGCTGTGACGAAGGTCATTGACACGCCCACACAAGAGCGTCTGGAAACTTATGTAATGATCCTCGTAGATGATCTGTTTAGATTTCTGATTTCTTAGCACATGTACCAAACGGCCGGTTGTTTTATGTTACACAATCTCAAATAACAGAAAACTTTGAGAAAAAGTTCCTTATCAACAACAGTATTGGACGAAAAAAAACAAAGAAATAAAAAAACAACCCAAAATAGACTGAAAAAACTGACCTAGTTTCATAATTGCTATAAATTATCATCAAACTTCAATGGCTACAATAACCAAGGAAAATAATCACTTCCTATGTGAGTCTATCACATAGGAAGTGATTATTTTCCTTGGTTACTGTTGTCAAAGTTCTCTTTGTCGTAACAAAAAGTCAAAATTTTCTAAAAAGAAAATTCTCAGAAATAAGAAAAAATCTTTGAAATTCCTTTTCTTTGATTTGATATCTTAATCTGTGATTATTCTTTTGTTAGTAAACCGTTTTTAAATATGAGCACAGGTAAAAAATCATACATAATGATTCGTCTCAGAAATTTAGACAATAAAACTGGAAAATATCATCAAAAAGTTTGAAATTAATGGAGACCCTACGAAATATAAAGGGGTCATAAATTTTCCTAACTCGTCATAACCAACATCAATTGTCATGACATTATATTCTTAAAACAGCAGTATATATATATATATATATATATATATATTTGCTTTTTTTTTTCTTTTTTTTAATCCTGTAAATAAGATAATATCTGAGATTATCTGGAAATGTTATCCTTTAATAAAGGCATGTAAGATATTTTGTATTTACCACTTACAAGAGAAGAAAGAAATTAACTAGATATTTTTCAAATGTAAAAACAAGTCGATGATGTGGTCAACCGGTGGAAATATTTTTTCTCTGGTTCAAAATGTTCTGGTGCAAATTTCAACAAATGCCAGTTTGTCAGTCAATCACGTCATCATTCAATTAAAGGAATCGAGATTTTAATCTTTGGAATAAATAAGAAATTGTATTTGAGCATGATCTTGCTTAAGGGAAGCAATGACATCGCGAACATATTGGTAGCTATCAAAAAAGGAAAATAGTTTCTGAAACATTATAGAATTCTTCTTCTTCTTCTTCTTCTTCTTCTTCTTCTTCTTCTTCTTCTTCTTCTTCTTCTTCTTCTTTCAAAATTCATCAAATAACACGAGTCAGGTTACGCACTTATTGATCCACTCCGGACGTATTTGTATGTTAAAGTCAATACCAATCGATAACTTTTGAAACTTAAATCTAGGTTCGACGGAAAAAATACTGGTACATCTATTGAAATAAAATACAAGATTAAAGTTTCGAATACCAGTAGATATGTGTGGGTATCTATTTTCATGTTTGTACTAGCCCAATACCCATAAAAATGACGGGATTATTTACATTTGGATCGATACTTCTACCTAAGATAAGAAAGTTGTAACCTGGGTTTTGGGCGGGAATGTGAATTTAGTATCTGATGCTTTCTTGTCATTAGGCACAATGAGTCAGAAACAGTGGTTATCTTCTACAGATAGCGACCCCGGGGCAATCAGATCCTCCATTGCTTTGTAAGTGGAGGGTCGGAAGGTATTCTAAAGTCTACGTGGTTGGGAGTGGGCAATTTTGGTCTTCACACACTCCAAATGGGCTCCCCAGTTTAAACTGTTGTCGTTCTTTCTTGTGTGATTTAATACAGGATCAGAATATCTTCTTAGCCTGCCAAGGACCAAAGTGTAGTACCCTAGCAACATTGCCTGAACGAAAGTTTAGCCCCTGTGTTCTCTGATGAGTGTCACACACACACACACACACACACACACACACACACACACACACACACACACACACACACACACACACACACACACTTATATATTTTTAAAAAGGATGATTCGAAAGTAAAGAATTCTATTTATTGCTACTGAAACTAGAAAGAATACATAAAATACGATAATAGCAGAAGCTTTGGAAAGTTCTCTGCAAACGAAGACTTTTTCGACATTGTCATTTGGTATGGGTTTCGTCTGTGATGATCATGGGTCTATATGCTGTGCTTATAAGAGGTTTGTTATGATAAAAATACCTCCTTTTTTATTACGCTTTCCTTCACGAATGCAGTAGATGTTGATGATATCTTAACTGAAGATGAACCTTGTCACCAACAACTAATGAAATTTTGGTTACAGACAGCAGATGAGTAATAAGGCGTCTGACATGAAAGCAGAGGTGAGTCATTCACTTCTTGCAGGCAGAAAGATTTCACCCTCAACGCTTAATGAAAATTTACAGAGACCAAACGGTGGATGTATGTACAGTTAACCGATGTAAAAAATGTTTCATCAGTTGTAACAGGGATGTGAGTAGCAAGTCATCTTCAATCATCCATATATATATATATATGTATGTATGTATGTATGTATGTATGTATGTATATTGACTTTTGCTGCCTTCTGGTTGCATAGATATATATGAATGCATATTCATTCATAGAATTCTGAACCTTAATGGGAATATCTTCAAATTGTTTGGATGAACAAATTTCTTCATAACAAGAAACCCGAATGATCATATGAATTGAAATGTTTTTTAAATTCTTAGAATTAATTTAGATAAATAAGAATATATTTCTCTCTGAATTCTGTGATATTGAAATAAATTCAATTCGTGTAAAGAAATTCAGACAAATGTACAATTTTTAAAAAATCAACCGCTAAAAAATAGTTAACAATGCCAAAAATGCCAAATTTGTTGTAAATAATTGGTCAGTTATCATGAATATGGGTGTGACTTTAAACTGCCATTCGAGTTCTTGTGCTCTGGGGAGTGTGGAGTACCCATTTGTTTTTTATTATTCTAATCCAGAGCGGGTAGTTCTTTTTAATGTTCCATTTATGGGTAGAATAGGTTTGTTTGAAAATTATTACTCTTAGATTGGAATACGTGTAACCATATGTGTGAAAATTATTTTGTATTAAATATAAATACTTGATACCATATACGCAAACAAATAAGTATGAATACAAAAGAAAAAAGTGCGATTTAAAAAAAAAAGATTGCAATGGAATATTGAAGATATAATTACGATTATCAAACATTCACAAATGAAATGGCATTAAACCAGCCATTATGAGTGAATGCCGTTAAACAAATTGAATTAAAACACGACTATTTCAACTTTGGATGAATAGCCATTAAAGAATGAAATATTGAAATTTTCATTGGAGCTATGAAGACGGCAATTTTACGTGGTTTAGTGAGCTTTAATTTCTACTAAATAAAACACAAGCTGGGAAAGAGTTTTGTTGCTATGGCAAACTAGTTTACAAGTAAAACAAGATTTAAAAAAAAATTTGATAGTAACATCCATTCCATTCTCATTCGAAGTTCTATAAGTAACATCTTTATTCCTGTTAATAGATATGGAAAAAGCTGTTTTATAGGAAGAAAACATTTTAAACAAACATACAAAGAAAAAGAATCAACTATTTGACCGATACCACAATTTCAAAACGACAAACTCTTTTAAGTACGCCTTAAAAAATAAAATAAACACTCGTTTATTCCTTGGTTTGAAAGCGCGAAAGCCATTAGTTCAACTCACTCCCGTAAGATGGCGTCAGTGAGTGAGAAATGAAACAGAGAGATGGGTTCTCCACCGTGAGAGACGCCATATTGGAATTATAGCATCTGGATTGCAACATACACCCTTAACTTGTGAGATATTTTCGGTCGAATAAAAAGCAGAATTTCTGGAGAATTCTGACACTATATGCTTCAGCAATCCTTTCTTTTTGCTTTTATGTTTGTGGTTGTACAGTTACCTGTGTGTGTGTGTGTGTGTGTGTGTGTGTGTGTGTGTGTGTGTGTGTGTGTGTGTGTGTGTGTGTGTATAATCGTGTGCTCCCGGACACTCGTGGCGTAAGAACGCGTATGTTCTAATCTATCTATCTATCTATCTATCTGAATATATATATATATATATATACGTATGAAATTATACAAATCAGTATGTGTGCGTGAGGGAAGATGGGTTGTATACACACTTACTCATACCCATTATTCCATATATATATATATATATATATATATATATATATATAGAGAGAGAGAGAGAGAGAGAGAGAAAGAGAGAGAATATTGAAATACTAAATGTTATAAAATTAAATATATAAGTGCTATATAAATATAAATCTTTCTATACGAGGTAACACATGTACATATAGAAATAGTTAATTTTAGTCAAACGCTCGTGTTTATATCAATCTCTCTATATGGCATAAATCTTGGACACATTAATTTTTTATGATAAATTATCATCTGATATTGTTGGTTGGGTAATAACTTTAAAAGTATTCAATTCCGATACAATTTATTAGTTGCTACAGTACAGATAGACAAACACGCACTTACACACACACACACACACACACACACACACATATATATATATATATATATATATATAGAGAGAGAGAGAGAGAGAGAGAGAGAGAGACTACGTGAAAGTTTTGAAATACAGTGCAAAATAGCTTTCTCAAACGAAAATATTTCACGGAAATAAAATTCGTTTCCTGATGGTTTTCGTGAGATAAGTGAAATGTTTGTCATAAAAAACCCTAAAAAAACAAAAAAAAAAACGATTGACGATAACCAGAATTATCAACCACTTCCAGTTACCTGTAACTTTTTTTGAATCTCGCCCACATACACCCACAAATACTCACTCACGCTGATATATATATATATATATATATATATATATATATATATATATATATATGTGTGTGTGTGTGTGTGTGTGTGTGTGTGTGTGTGTGTGTGTGTGTAGAATTTTATAGTTATTGCTTCTATATAGAGAATTTAACGTTCAGAACGGAAAATAAACTTACAACATTATCATTCATTGCAAATAAATGCATTTCAGTCATAAAAAAATTACAGTCATGTGCTTTTGGCTTGTTCATAAAACAGACTCACATGCATACACACATAGATAGATAGATAGATAATTTTTATACCATGTATATATAAAGTCGGAACAATAATGTATTGATAATTAATCAAATACTTAATGCATTAACATGAATTGTTTGATCAAAACAAGATTTAATGAATGTCTCTAATCTGTTTAGGAAACTTTATAATTCAATACAATTTTTTCAAAAAACTACTATTTTTTAGTGCGTCAAATGATCAAGAAATCTTATAAAAATAACTCGAGAAGCTTGTTTGTTTATGAAAATGCATTTAGAATTTGTTTTTAATCGGGATTTTAAAGTTTTACAGTATATATATATATATATATATATATATATATATATATATATATATATATATATATATATATATATATACAAATTTCTAAGCGTATACTGATGTAATGTCACTTGTTTGACAGTTTATATCAATTTTTGCCAGATTTGGGGAATGTATTTTGAAAAGAAGTATAAATAATACAGCCTTTTGAGACCACAGGTCTTAGTGATAATCGAATTAATTGTAGTTGAAGCTTATGAACAAAATCAACCACATTGTAACACAATCCTAACGGCATTAGCCATGAGAAAATTTTACGGGATTTTTACAAAAATGATACATTTTAAAGTCGAAATGGTATTTTAGCAGAAATGTTTTTTCGAGTAGGGACAGCATTATTTGACTTTTGAAAAATTCACTAGTAATTTGTTTTCATCTTTTTACTTTACTGAGCTCATCGCAGTTAAAGTTTGACCCTTTTTTAAAACACAATTTCAAATGATGGAAACAAGAAATGATAAGTTGAAGCCGATGGATCACAGCTGGCCTTTTGGAGTTCATTTATTGTTTAAGATTGGAATTGTGTCATCGACGAAGTTAGAAGTCAAATCTTAAAATGTTTTACATTTGGAACTACACTCAAAATGGTCAAAATATTACTTTCAAATCAAATTAAAAAAAAAATGAGCTTAAATATGAGAGGGTGCCAAATTTTCGCTGCCTTACTGGAAATAGGATGTTAAAAGACTAGCAGAAAATGTGAGTACCAAAGTTGGAGCCGTATTAATGTCAGAGGGATTTAAATTTGGGTATATACAATGATGATTATCTAGAAATTTTAAAATTTCAGAGAATATTTAAAATTTAATGATTATCACTGTCAGAGGTTTTGCAAATATCCCTGAAATTTTCGTTGTCTCAAAATAGGAACACGTAGAATTTCATATGTTTTAGTGTGCATTTCTATTTGAATTCTAGTTTTGAACGGAAATTTTTGATGAAAAATATTGTTTGTGCGTCGTGAGTGTGTGTGTATAATTGCTGCCAAGAAGAACGAAAAATTGTATTTAGGTTATAAAAATAGCTTTTGCGTTAATATCACCCAGTAAACTTTGTGGTTATACACTATTTACTCTTTTTCTCTTTTCACGCCAATTGATATTTGATTAGTACAAATGTTTGCAGCTTCCACTCTCTTGAAAATAGAACTGAAAAACACCTATTTACTTAAAATATTGCCTGGAAATTTTCGCTAACTCTTAATAAAAAAAACTCACTGGATACTTTTGAATTAAGCTAATAATTTTTGTTTAATTTAGCATAAGGCCCCTGCAGCAGAATAAGTGGAGACAATATTTTCTACTGCAGTAATCCAGTTCTCTGGATTTGGATATACTCTGAAAAAAGTTTCTGAATATTTGGATAAAAATTTCTTATTTGATAAGGCCATCAATAGTTACCTGAAATTTAGAATTTGAAAGATATTTTGCAAGAGTCAAACTGAGGAAATATTAAGAGAGAACAAATGACTAAAATTTTGTCATCTGGGTCAAGATTTAGGCAAAATTCATGTCGACCAGAGTGGACTATTTACTTAATTGATTTTAAATTCCTTTCAAATAACACACACACACACACACACACACACACACACACACACACACACACTCACACATGCATACATGCAAACACATAAAGAAATTCACACACACACACACACACACACGTATATACACACACTTCTAAATACTACATACCTTTAACACGCAACTGCATTCTAAGTAAGGGCAAATCAAAATCTAATCCACTCTGAAATGATGACTGAAGAAGAGTCAAGATAATTACGTTAAGTTAGTCTTCTTTTTTAAATTTCCTTCTTAAAAGATTATCAATGATTTCAAATACACTAGCATCGTATATTATTGGGACATTTTTTCCCACAAACAAAAGAGTAATTGCACAAAATATGATGAAAAGTGATTTCCTCATTTTATTCACAATTGTAGCAAAGTTGCATCCTTCCGAATTTAAACGAACTTTTTCGAAAGCAAATTTATTGCTTTATCTATAAGTTAATGATACTCGTTTTCTTTAATATAATCTCTCTTCTGTTGATGTAAGGTTCACAGCGTCGTTTTTTTATCAGTTTAAAATGCTTTCTAGAAGGAATGTGTGTCGATAATATAGTGCATTTGATTCTATTGTTTACAATCGACGACCTTTCAACTTTCGGACAAAAAAAAAATGAAGGTATACAAAAGTTGAAATCTGGAGAGTACATTGGCTGTGGGACAAAATTTCTCTTGTATTTCACTGTCCAAAATTTTTAATGGTGAAATTATCAATTGACATGTAAGGTCATCTAGATTTAGGATCAAAAGTGTTGGATGATTTGAAACTCTAGAACCACGCGTGACATTTCGTATGATTCAAATAATCTATTTCTTTGTCCTGTCTCAACATAAAAGAAAACTAGATTTATCTCTTTATTGAATTTTTTAAGAACAGTCAAATTGGTGGGGAAGGTGCGAGTTTTTTTTTCCCCTGTAAAATTGTCTAACCTTTTTGAATGGACCTCACATTTCTGCTGGTACAAACATCAATGATGCATATTACCCGGAACTGTCTTTTTTTTCCTTGAATGACTGGATAACTGAAAACTGCTCTCTCCCACCGCGTTTAACTGGCGAATGTGTTTATGCTCAAAAACACTTAAATCCATCGCTACTTCAAATTCTCTGACCTGATTACGTGCTTTGTTTTCATTTGATCACGTTCAACAGTAACATGCAGCTTATTCTATCTATCTATCTATCTATCTATCTATCTATCTATCTATCTTAGTCTGTCCATGTCTATCTATCTATGTAAATGCAGTAATTCGGCTGAAACGGAATATAAAAGCAACATGGTTTCGGTCATGTAAACAGATTATTGGAGTCTAAACAAGTTGTTGGGCTAAGAATAAAAAGAATAGTCTAAACCAATAATCTCATTTAAGTTAGAGGATCATTTGCGTTCAAACTAAGCAGAAAAACTTACTAGACCATAGACATGGCTGTACAAAGGAAAAGATGAAGGAACCGAAAATAATTGTTGATTCATTAAGAACCGTGAAAAAAATTATGAAAAAATAACATTTAAGATTAAGTATATTAGAAATAAAAGGAGATTAGAAACAATCCGACTAATCGTGTCGATTGGATCTTTTAGAATACTGATAAAGGTGCGAAAAATTTGAGAAGACTTTCAGCTAGTTTCTACCCAACGATAAAAATCAAATTTATTGTATGAGCTATCACACACACACACACACACACACACACACACACACACACACACACACACACACACACACACAGGTAAGCCATTATTGACAAGTTTGTACAGTCTGTGATATATATATATATATATATATATATATATATATATATATATATATATATATATATATATATATAGGTTGTGAGAGCGGTGGTCTTAGGAGATGCAAGGCCTAACTAGGAACATATATACTGAAAATGTGTTCTTGCGTGTACTTGACGAGCTGGGAGTGGATTACGCTCTAGCGCAAGACCCCCAATTTGCTCAATTGATCCAATTGACCCATTTGGCTTAAGATCGGCCGTAAGTTGTGATAGACTATTATGTTAGCATATTTACCCCCCCCCAACACTGCTAGTTAATACTTGAATACTGGTAAGTGTCAAGTGTCCAAAAGTGCATAGCAATCCTTGTTCCGTATTATACATAGCTAAGTTTAGGAAACATTTATATGCATTGAGTACGTACGTACGTGTGTGTGTGTGTGTGTGTGTGTGTGTGTTTAACGTAAAAAGATTTATTTCAGTTTTACGATTTTTAAGTTTTAATTGAAATAGTTCAAAATGATACAACGGGAAAATCGTTTTTAATGTTCTAAACGAAGACTTTCAAGGATTATTATTATTCAAGAGTTTTAAAATCTGGAAATTGATATTTGAAAAAAAAAGTCTCCTTCTGTTTTGATGTAAAATAATCCATTACTACTGAGTGAAATTATCATTGGGTGCCTTTCTCTTTTGTTCTGGTACCAGACTAGATCTAAAATATTTGAAAAAGCTGTGAACACAATATAAAATATGGCACCATGGGTAAAACGTCCTGGATTCCAGTGAGACAATATATTAAAAGTCAAAGATTTCATACTATTTGGTAGATTTAAAGACCGAATCTTCAAAAAGTCGAGGAGAAATTTGCTTATTGTTTTTAATTTAATCAAATTATTTTGTAATGAAATGCAAACATTGCAATTAGCATTTCCCATGAGAAGTAAAAGGGGAAGTTCTTAATTCTTTTTTTATATACGCAACAATGAAATGAATTGTATATTTCATGTCTAAATTTCTTTATGTATTTTGAATATTTAGAAAAAGTATGTATAATTTCGTTCTCAGCTTGTGCGCGTCCCTTAAACTGACCATTTGTCATATTCTATCAGTACGGTAAGATAGTAGAGTATAAGATCTCGACTCTTGGAAATTGTTTAGGTTATTTTGAAAACTAAAAGGTATAACATGTGCAGATGAATGTAATTCTTACTTCGTGGAACATAAATAGGAATACTTCCTCTAAAATAAAGAGAAAAAAGAAAACAAAAAAATAAAAACTATATTTATGTATATACGAGCAGAGTGTGACATAAGATAATTTTTTAAGCGGAGCACAGCGGGTTTGAATTCAGTGTTTTACTTCTCCTAGACTGGTTCCTCACCAAGATCAAAAACCCAAACAGTCCTAATAATTACTTATAGCAGGGTGGAGAAGAGAAAGATTCACATCTTTCTTAAAGGCAGTAGTGTGAAATGAAACAAATAACTTCGTCCAAGATTTGAACTCAGCGCTCCGACTGCATTTCTTCTTTCTAGGCGTGTCCCCCCCATATATATATATATATATATATATATGATTATTTTAATTTCTTTATGTTTGATTATATACACTGATCTTATGCAGAAGTACTGGAACCGACACTGGGATACGAGTCAGATTATACGGGCAGTGATACTTTCATCCTAGGCAGAAGAAAGAGGAGTGACACTTTGATTATAGACAGAAGTACGGGTTGCGAAACTTTGATCCAGACAAACGAAAAGGGAGCAACACTGTGATCTTAGGCAGTGATATGGTTAGCGACATTTTGATGCTAGGCAGAAGTACGAGTTGTGACATTTTGATCCAAGGCAAAAGAAAGATGAGCGATGCTTTGATTATAGACAGAAAAATGGGTAGCGACACTCTCAATCCTGTCCGCAGAAAAGGAAGCGACTGTAATCTTTGGTAGATGTACGGGTAGCGATATTTTGATCCTTGAAAGAAATGCGTGTAGAGAAAATTTGATCCAAGGCAGTTGTAAAGGTAGGAACACTACGATACCAACCAGAATTACGGGGACCAACACTGATCCTAGCTATATGAACGGGTAGTGACACTTTGATCCTAGGCAGAAATACGATTAAATACATTTTGATCCAAGACAAAAGTACGGGACCAACACATTGATCCTAGGCAGCAGTACGGTCAGCGACACTTTGATCCTTGGCAGAAGTACGAGTAATGACATTTTGATCCAAGACAGAATAAAGGGGACCTATATTTTGATCCCAGGCCGCTATACAGTCAACGACATTTTATATACAAGTCAGAATTACGGGGACCGACACTTTGACCCCAAGCAGCAGTATAGTCAGCGACACTTTGATCCTAGGGAGAAGTACCGGAACCAACACTTTGATCCTAGGCAGAAGTACAAGTGATGACATTTTGATCCAAGACAGAAGTTCGGGACCAACACTTTGATCCTAGGTAATAGTACAGGAACCAATAATGTGACCCTAGCCAGAAGTAGAGGAACCAACACTTTTATCCTCGGTAGAAGTAAGATTATTGAAACTGTAATATTAGGGAGAAACACAAGAAGTCACACTTAGTTTCTAGGCAGACACTTTGATCCAAAGCAGAAATACGGGTAGCGTTCCTAGACAGGAGAACTGGTAGTAACACTTTGATCCAAAGCAGATATACGGGTCCACAACTCCATCCTTGTCACAGACCATTTGACCTAGATGGGCCTCAAGACAGTTCCTCAGCCTCCCTATAGTCCAAACCTTGCTCCCTGTGACTTTTGCTTATTCCCTAAGCTCAGAGGCTATCGTTACGAGACAATTGAGGAGATGAAAGAGGCTGTGACGAAGGTCATTGACACGCTCACACAAGAGGACTTCCATGGGGCGTCCCAGAGGTTGTTAGAACGGTACAACAAGTGCATTGCAGCCAGAGGAGATTACTTCGAAGGGGGCTAGAGTTTCATGTGTATACTATCAATAAAAGTGCTCATATGAAAAAAGACTGGAAACATATCGTATGCACCTCGTATATATATATATATATATATATATAGGAAAAAGAAAATTCTAACATTTTTATAGTTAATTTATCATTTAAACAGAACGATTTTATGATTACAAGAAAACAATCATTTAATATAATCATCAAAAATGATACGTTTTCATTAAATAGACCAAATATTGAAGAATCATGAGTTCATGATATATATATATATATATATATATATATATATGTGTGTGTGTGTGTGTGTGTGTGTGTGTGTGTGTGTGTGTGTGTGTGTGTGTGAAGAAATAGTAAATATGATGAATCTGAAAAGATGTGAAAAATAAGAAAAAAAAAAAAAAAAACCAGAACACTGAAAACCGATTATGATATTTCGTCTTTATTTCTGATGAAGTCTTTTCGAAATAAAGACGAAATATCATTTTTGAATCCGTTTTTAGCGTTCGCTTTATCCACTTTTCCTCCTATTTTCATCACACACACACACACACACACACACACACACACACACACACACACACACACACACACACACACACACACTATATATATGTATATAGTCTTTGTATTGTTTGTTTAATACTAAAAACTCGAAAATAAGTTATAGCAGTGGAAAATAAAACCAATGGTCAATACTAAAAATCTCGTACTGCAAATATGATAATTTACAAAATTAGAAGATTAACCAAACATAAAACTTTAAGTTGCATGAAAGTTGATCGTTACGTAAATTGGTGACCAATATTAATCCGCTGATTGACTTCCGTGAAACTAAAAGTTGCCTGTTGCATGACCCTTTTTTCATTTATATATATATATATATATATATATATATATATATATATATGTGTGTGTGTGTGTGTGTGTGTGTGTGTGTGTGTGTTCTGATGCGCTTTGGTTCTTCATCTGATCATCGTGTCTATGTTTCATCAAAATAAATATAGTTTATGGATCACCGACTTTTAACAAAGCTAACACGGTAGGGTCATATTTATCTCTACCAAACTATTTGCATTCATGT
>CAUZXS010004835.1:25000-57500 GCA_963585895.1 Sepioteuthis lessoniana
CTCTACATCAAGTAAGCAAGGGATCTTCATACTGTACCCTCCCCACAATTTCTATCTTACAATCTCACGTCATTATTATAATTGTAACCCTTTCTCTTTTTTTCTATTCTGAGCTTTTCTCATTATTTTGATTATAATAGAGGTCCTTTTCATTTTATTTTATTTCACGAGTAACCCTTTCTCTTTTTTTCTATTCTGTGCTTTTCTCATTATTTTGATTATAATAGAGGTCCTTTTCATTTTATTTTATTTCACGAGTGACCCTTTCTCTTTTTTTCTATTCTGAGCTTTTCTCATTATTTTGATTATAATAGAGGTCCTTTTCATTTTATTTTATTTCACGAGTGACCCTTTCTCTTTTTTTCTATTCTGAGCTTTTCTCATTATTTTGATTATAATAGAGGTCCTTTTCATTTTATTTTATTTCACGAGTGACCCTTTCTCTTTTTTTCTATTCTGAGCTTTTCTCATTATTTCGATTATAATAGAGGTCCTTTTCATTTTATTTTATTTCACGAGTGACCCTTTCTCTTTTTTTCTATTCTGAGCTTTTCTCATTATTTTGATTATAATAGAGGTCCTTTTCATTTTATTTTATTTCACGAGTGACCCTTTCTCTTTTTTTCTATTCTGAGCTTTTCTCATTATTTTGATTATAATAGAGGTCCTTTTCATTTTATTTTATTTCACGAGTGACCCTTTCTCGTTTTTTCTATTCTGAGCTTTTCTCATTATTTCGATTATAATGGAGGTCCTTTTCATTTTATTTTATTTCACGAGTGACCCTTTCTCTTTTTTTCTATTCTGTGCTTTTCTCATTATTTTGATTATAATAGAGGTCCTTTTCATTTTATTTTATTTCACGAGTGACCCTTTCTCTTTTTTTCTATTCTGAGCTTTTCTCATTATTTTGATTATAATAGAGGTCCTTTTCATTTTATTTTATTTCACGAGTGACCCTTTCTCTTTTTTTCTATTCTGTGCTTTTCTCATTATTTTGATTATAATAGAGGTCCTTTTCATTTTATTTTATTTCACGAGTGACCCCTTTCTCTTTTTTTCTATTCTGAGCTTTTCTAATTATTTTGATTATAATAGAGGTCCTTTTCATTTTATTTTATTTCACGAGTGACCCTTTCTCTTTTTTTCTATTCTGAGCTTTTCTCATTATTTTGATTATAATAGAGGTCCTTTTCATTTTATTTTATTTCACGAGTGACCCTTTCTCTTTTTTTCTATTCTGAGCTTTTCTCATTATTTTGATTATAATAGAGGTCCTTTTCATTTTATTTTATTTCACGAGTGACCCTTTCTCTTTTTTTCTATTCTGTGCTTTTCTCATTATTTTGATTATAATAGAGGTCCTTTTCATTTTATTTTATTTCACGAGTGACCCTTTCTCTTTTTTTCTATTCTGTGCTTTTCTCATTATTTTGATTATAATAGAGGTCCTTTTCATTTTATTTTATTTCACGAGTAACCCCTTTCTCTTTTTTTCTATTCTGTGCTTTTCTCATTATTTTGATTATAATAGAGGTCCTTTTCATTTTATTTTATTTCACGAGTGACCCTTTCTCTTTTTTTCTATTCTGAGCTTTTCTCATTATTTTGATTATAATAGAGGTCCTTTTCATTTTATTTTATTTCACGAGTGACCCTTTCTCTTTTTTTCTATTCTGAGCTTTTCTCATTATTTTGATTATAATAGAGGTCCTTTTCATTTTATTTTATTTCACGAGTGACCCTTTCTCTTTTTTTCTATTCTGAGCTGTTCTCATTATTTTTATTATAATAGAGGTCCTTTTCATTTTATTTTATTTCACGAGTGACCCTTTCTCTTTTTTTCTATTCTGTGCTTTTCTCATTATTTTGATTATAATAGAGGTCCTTTTCATTTTATTTTATTTCACGAGTGACCCTTTCTCTTTTTTTCTATTCTGTGCTTTTCTCATTATTTTGATTATAATAGAGGTCCTTTTCATTTTATTTTATTTCACGAGTAACCCCTTTCTCTTTTTTTCTATTCTGTGCTTTTCTCATTATTTTGATTATAATAGAGGTCCTTTTCATTTTATTTTATTTCACGAGTGACCTTTTCTCTTTTTTTCTATTCTGAGCTTTTCTCATTATTTTGATTATAATAGAGGTCCTTTTCATTTTATTTTATTTCACGAGTGACCCTTTCTCTTTTTTTCTATTCTGTGCTTTTCTCATTATTTTGATTATAATAGAGGTCCTTTTAATTTTATTTTATTTCACGAGTGACCCTTTCTCTTTTTTTCTATTCTGTGCTTTTCTCATTATTTTGATTATAATAGAGGTCCTTTTCATTTTATTTTATTTCACGAGTAACCCCTTTCTCTTTTTTTCTATTCTGTGCTTTTCTCATTATTTTGATTATAATAGAGGTCCTTTTCATTTTATTTTATTTCACAAGTGACCCTTTCTCTTTTTTTCTATTCTGTGCTTTTCTCATTATTTTGATTATAATAGAGGTCCTTTTCATTTTATTTTATTTCACGAGTAACCCCTTTCTCTTTTTTTCTATTCTGTGCTTTTCTCATTATTTTGATTATAATAGAGGTCCTTTTCATTTTATTTTATTTCACGAGTGACCCTTTTCTCTTTTTTTCTATTCTGAGCTTTTCTCATTATTTTGATTATAATAGAGGTCCTTTTCATTTTATTTTATTTCACGAGTAACCCTTTCTCTTTTTCTCTATTCTGTGCTTTTCTCATTATTTTGATTATAATAGAGGTCCTTTTCATTTTATTTTATTTCACAAGTGACCCTTTCTCTTTTTTTCTATTCTGAGCTTTTCTCATTATTTTGATTATAATAGAGGTCCTTTTCATTTTATTTTATTTCACGAGTGACCCTTTCTCTTTTTTTCTATTCTGTGCTTTTCTCATTATTTTGATTATAATAGAGGTCCTTTTCATTTTATTTTATTTCACGAGTGACCCTTTCTCTTTTTTTCTATTCTGAGCTTTTCTCATTATTTTGATTATAATAGAGGTCCTTTTCATTTTATTTTATTTCACGAGTGACCCTTTCTCTTTTTTTCTATTCTGAGCTTTTCTCATTATTTTGATTATAATAGAGGTCCTTTTCATTTTATTTTATTTCACGAGTGACCCTTTCTCTTTTTTTCTATTCTGAGCTTTTCTCATTATTTTGATTATAATAGAGGTCCTTTTCATTTTATTTTATTTCACGAGTGACCCTTTCTCTTTTTTTCTATTCTGTGCTTTTCTCATTATTTTGATTATAATAGAGGTCCTTTTCATTTTATTTTATTTCACGAGTGACCCTTTCTCTTTTTTTCTTTTCTGTGCTTTTCTCATTATTTTGATTATAATAGAGGTCCTTTTCATTTTATTTTATTTCACGAGTGACCCTTTCTCTTTTTTTCTATTCTGAGCTTTACTCATTATTTTGATTATAATAGAGGTCCTTTTCATTTTATTTTATTTCACGAGTAACCCCTTTCTCTTTTTTTCTATTCTGTGCTTTTCTCATTATTTTGATTATAATAGAGGTCCTTTTCATTTTATTTTATTTCACGAGTGACCCTTTCTCTTTTTTTCTATTTTGAGCTTTTCTCATTATTTTGATTATAATAGAGGTCCTTTTCATTTTATTTTATTTCACGAGTGACCCTTTCTCTTTTTTTCTATTCTGTGCTTTTCTCATTATTTTGATTATAATAGAGGTCCTTTTCATTTTATTTTATTTTACGAGTGACCCTTTCTCTTTTTTTCTATTCTGTGCTTTTCTCATTATTTTGATTATAATAGAGGTCCTTTTCATTTTATTTTATTTCACGAGTGACCCTTTCTCTTTTTTTCTATTCTGAGCTTTTCTCATTATTTTGATTATAATAGAGGTCCTTTTCATTTTATTTTATTTCACGAGTAACCCCTTTCTCTTTTTTTCTATTCTGTGCTTTTCTCATTATTTTGATTATAATAGAGGTCCTTTTCATTTTATTTTATTTCACGAGTGACCTTTTCTCTTTTTTTCTATTCTGAGCTTTTCTCATTATTTTGATTATAATAGAGGTCCTTTTCATTTTATTTTATTTCACGAGTGACCCTTTCTCTTTTTTTCTATTCTGTGCTTTTCTCATTATTTTGATTATAATAGAGGTCCTTTTAATTTTATTTTATTTCACGAGTGACCCTTTCTCTTTTTTTCTATTCTGTGCTTTTCCCATTATTTTGATTATAATAGAGGTCCTTTTCATTTTATTTTATTTCACGAGTAACCCCTTTCTCTTTTTTTCTATTCTGTGCTTTTCTCATTATTTTGATTATAATAGAGGTCCTTTTAATTTTATTTTATTTCACGAGTGACCCTTTCTCTTTTTTTCTATTCTGTGCTTTTCTCATTATTTTGATTATAATAGAGGTCCTTTTCATTTTATTTTATTTCACGAGTGACCCTTTCTCTTTTTTTCTATTCTGTGCTTTTCTCATTATTTTGATTATAATAGAGGTCCTTTTCATTTTATTTTATTTCACGAGTGACCCTTTCTCTTTTTTTCTATTCTGAGCTTTTCTCATTATTTTGATTATAATAGAGGTCCTTTTCATTTTATTTTATTTCACGAGTAACCCTTTTCTCTTTTTTTCTATTCTGTGCTTTTCTCATTATTTTGATTATAATAGAGGTCCTTTTCATTTTATTTTATTTCACGAGTGACCCTTTCTCTTTTTTTATATTCTGTGCTTTTCTCATTATTTTGATTATAATAGAGGTCCTTTTCATTTTATTTTATTTCACGAGTGACCCTTTTCTCTTTTTTTCTATTCTGAGCTTTTCTCATTATTTTGATTATAATAGAGGTCCTTTTCATTTTATTTTATTTCACGAATAACCCTTTCTCTTTTTCTCTATTCTGTGCTTTTCTCATTATTTTGATTATAATAGAGGTCCTTTTCATTTTATTTTATTTCACGAGTGACCCTTTCTCTTTTTTTCTATTCTGAGCTTTTCTCATTATTTTGATTATAATAGAGGTCCTTTTCATTTTATTTTATTTTACGAGTGACCCTTTCTCTTTTTTTCTATTCTGTGCTTGTCTCATTATTTTGATTATAATAGAGGTCCTTTTCATTTTATTTTATTTCACGAGTAACCCCTTTCTCTTTTTTTCTATTCTGTGCTTTTCTCATTATTTTGATTATAATAGAGGTCCTTTTCATTTTATTTTATTTCACGAGTGACCCTTTCTCTTTTTTTCTATTCTGTGCTTTTCTCATTATTTTGATTATAATAGAGGTCCTTTTCATTTTATTTTATTCCACGAGTGACCCTTTCTCTTTTTTTCTATTCTCTGCTTTTCTCATTATTTTGATTATAATAGAGGTCCTTTTCATTTTATTTTATTTCACGAGTGACCCTTTCTCTTTTTTTCTATTCTGAGCTTTTCTCATTATTTTGATTATAATAGAGGTCCTTTTCATTTTATTTTATTTCACGAGTAACCCTTTTCTCTTTTTTTCTATTCTGTGCTTTTCTCATTATTTTGATTATAATAGAGGTCCTTTTCATTTTATTTTATTTCACGAGTGACCCTTTCTCTTTTTTTCTATTCTGTGCTTTTCTCATTATTTTGATTATAATAGAGGTCCTTTTCATTTTATTTTATTTCACGAGTGACCCTTTCTCTTTTTTTCTATTCTGAGCTTTTCTCATTATTTTGATTATAATAGAGGTCCTTTTCATTTTATTTTATTTCACGAGTAACCCTTTCTCTTTTTCTCTATTCTGTGCTTTTCTCATTATTTTGATTATAATAGAGGTCCTTTTCATTTTATTTTATTTCACAAGTGACCCTTTCTCTTTTTTTCTATTCTGAGCTTTTCTCATTATTTTGATTATAATAGAGGTCCTTTTCATTTTATTTTATTTCACGAGTGACCCTTTCTCTTTTTTTCTATTCTGTGCTTTTCTCATTATTTTTATTATAATAGAGGTCCTTTTCATTTTATTTTATTTCACGAGTGAACCTTTCTCTTTTTTTCTATTCTGAGCTTTTCTCATTATTTTGATTATAATAGAGGTCCTTTTCATTTTATTTTATTTCACGAGTAACCCCTTTCTCTTTTTTTCTATTCTGTGCTTTTCTCATTATTTTGATTATAATAGAGGTCCTTTTCATTTTATTTTATTTCACGAGTGACCCTTTCTCTTTTTTTCTATTCTGTGCTTTTCTCATTAATTTTATTATAATAGAGGTCCTTTTCATTTTATTTTATTTCACGAGTGACCCTTTCTCTTTTTTTCTATTCTGAGCTTTTCTCATTATTTTGATTATAATAGAGGTCCATTTCATTTAATTTTATTTCACGAGTGACCCTTTCTCTTTTTTTCTATTCTGTGTTTTTCTCATTATTTTGATTATAATAGAGGTCCTTTTCATTTTATTTTATTTTACGAGTGACCCTTTCTCTTTTTTTCTATTCTGTGCTTGTCTCATTATTTTGATTATAATAGAGGTCCTTTTCATTTTATTTTATTTCACGAGTAACCCCTTTCTCTTTTTTTCTATTCTGTGCTTTTCTCATTATTTTGATTATAATAGAGGTCCTTTTCATTTTATTTTATTTCACGAGTGACCCTTTCTCTTTTTTTCTATTCTGTGCTTTTCTCATTATTTTGATTATAATAGAGGTCCTTTTCATTTTATTTTATTCCACGAGTGACCCTTTCTCTTTTTTTCTATTCTGTGCTTTTCTCATTATTTTGATTATAATAGAGGTCCTTTTCATTTTATTTTATTTCACGAGTGACCCTTTCTCTTTTTTTCTATTCTGAGCTTTTCTCATTATTTTGATTATAATAGAGGTCCTTTTCATTTTATTTTATTTCACGAGTAACCCTTTTCTCTTTTTTTCTATTCTGTGCTTTTCTCATTATTTTGATTATAATAGAGGTCCTTTTCATTTTATTTTATTTCACGAGTGACCCTTTCTCTTTTTTTCTATTCTGTGCTTTTCTCATTATTTTGATTATAATAGAGGTCCTTTTCATTTTATTTTATTTCACGAGTGACCCTTTCTCTTTTTTTCTATTCTGAGCTTTTCTCATTATTTTGATTATAATAGAGGTCCTTTTCATTTTATTTTATTTCACGAGTAACCCTTTCTCTTTTTCTCTATTCTGTGCTTTTCTCATTATTTTGATTATAATAGAGGTCCTTTTCATTTTATTTTATTTCACAAGTGACCCTTTCTCTTTTTTTCTATTCTGAGCTTTTCTCATTATTTTGATTATAATAGAGGTCCTTTTCATTTTATTTTATTTCACGAGTGACCCTTTCTCTTTTTTTCTATTCTGTGCTTTTCTCATTATTTTTATTATAATAGAGGTCCTTTTCATTTTATTTTATTTCACGAGTGAACCTTTCTCTTTTTTTCTATTCTGAGCTTTTCTCATTATTTTGATTATAATAGAGGTCCTTTTCATTTTATTTTATTTCACGAGTAACCCCTTTCTCTTTTTTTCTATTCTGTGCTTTTCTCATTATTTTGATTATAATAGAGGTCCTTTTCATTTTATTTTATTTCACGAGTGACCCTTTCTCTTTTTTTCTATTCTGAGCTTTTCTCATTATTTTGATTATAATAGAGGTCCTTTTCATTTTATTTTATTTCACGAGTGACCCTTTCTCTTTTTTTCTATTCTGTACCTTTCTCATTATTTTGATTATAATAGAGGTCCTTTTCATTTTATTTTATTTTACGAGTGACCCTTTCTCTTTTTTTCTATTCTGTGCTTTTCTCATTAGTTTGATTATAATAGAGGTCCTTTTCATTTTATTTTATTTCACGAGTGACCCTTTCTCTTTTTTTCTATTCTGAGCTTTTCTCATTATTTAGATTATAATAGAGGTCCTTTTCATTTTATTTTATTTCACGAGTAACCCTTTCTCTTTTTTTCTATTCTGTGCTTTTCTCATTATTTTGATTATAATAGAGGTCCTTTTCATTTTATTTTATTTCACGAGTGAGCCTTTCTCTTTTTTTCTATTCTGAGCTTTTCTCATTATTTTGATTATAATAGAGGTCCTTTTCATTTTATTTTATTTCACGAGTAACCCCTTTCTCTTTTTTTCTATTCTGTGCTTTTCTCATTATTTTGATTATAATAGAGGTCCTTTTCATTTTATTTTATTTCACGAGTGACCCTTTCTCTTTTTTTCTATTCTGAGCTTTTCTCATTATTTTGATTATAATAGAGGTCCTTTTCATTTTATTTTATTTCACGAGTGACCCTTTCTCTTTTTTTCTATTCTGAGCTTTTCTCATTATTTTGATTATAATAGAGGTCCTTTTCATTTTATTTTATTTCACGAGTGACCCTTTTCTCTTTTTTTCTATTCTGAGCTTTTCTCATTATTTTGATTATAATAGAGGTCCTTTTCATTTTATTTTATTTCACGAGTGACCCTTTCTCTTTTTTTCTATTCTGTGCTTTTCTCATTATTTTGATTATAATAGAGGTCCTTTTCATTTTATTTTATTTCACGAGTGACCCTTTCTCTTTTTTTCTATTCTGAGCTTTTCTCATTATTTTGATTATAATAGAGGTCCTTTTCATTTTATTTTATTTCACGAGTGACCCTTTCTCTTTTTTTCTATTCTGAGCTTTTCTCATTATTTTGATTATAATAGAGGTCCTTTTCATTTTATTTTATTTCACGAGTGACCCTTTTCTCTTTTTTTCTATTCTGAGCTTTTCTCATTATTTTGATTATAATAGAGGTCCTTTTCATCTTATTTTATTTCACTAGTGACCCTTTCTCTTTTTTTCTATTCTGTGCTTTTCTCATTATTTTGATTATAATAGAGGTCCTTTTCATTTTATTTTATTTCACGAGTGACCCTTTCTCTTTTTTTCTATTCTGAGCTTTTCTCATTATTTTGATTATAATAGAGGTCCTTTTCATTTTATTTTATTTCACGAGTGACCCTTTCTCTTTTTTTCTATTCTGTGCTTTTCTCATTATTTTTATTATAATAGAGGTCCTTTTCATTTTATTTTATTTCACGAGTGAACCTTTCTCTTTTTTTCTATTCTGAGCTTTTCTCATTATTTTTATTATAATAGAGGTCCTTTTCATTTTATTTTATTTCACGAGTAACCCCTTTCTCTTTTTTTCTATTCTGTGCTTTTCTCATTATTTTGATTATAATAGAGGTCCTTTTCATTTTATTTTATTTCACGAGTGACCCTTTCTCTTTTTTTCTATTCTGTGCTTTTCTCATTATTTTGATTATAATAGAGGTCCTTTTCATTTTATTTTATTTCACGAGTGACCCTTTCTCTTTTTTTCTATTCTGAGCTTTTCTCATTATTTTGATTATAATAGAGGTCCTTTTCATTTTATTTTATTTCACGAGTAACCCTTTCTCTTTTTCTCTATTCTGTGCTTTTCTCATTATTTTGATTATAATAGAGGTCCTTTTCATTTTATTTTATTTCACAAGTGACCCTTTCTCTTTTTTTCTATTCTGAGCTTTTCTCATTATTTTGATTATAATAGAGGTCCTTTTCATTTTATTTTATTTCACGAGTAACCCCTTTCTCTTTTTTTCTATTCTGTGCTTTTCTCATTATTTTGATTATAATAGAGGTCCTTTTCATTTTATTTTATTTCACGAGTGACCCTTTCTCTTTTTTTCTATTCTGAGCTTTTCTCATTATTTTGATTATAATAGAGGTCCTTTTCATTTTATTTTATTTCACGAGTGACCCTTTCTCTTTTTTTCTATTCTGAGCTTTTCTCATTATTTTGATTATAATAGAGGTCCTTTTCATTTTATTTTATTTCACGAGTGACCCTTTTCTCTTTTTTTCTATTCTGAGCTTTTCTCATTATTTTGATTATAATAGAGGTCCTTTTCATTTTATTTTATTTCACGAGTGACCCTTTCTCTTTTTTTCTATTCTGTGCTTTTCTCATTATTTTGATTATAATAGAGGTCCTTTTCATTTTATTTTATTTCACGAGTGACCCTTTCTCTTTTTTTCTATTCTGAGCTTTTCTCATTATTTTGATTATAATAGAGGTCCTTTTCATTTTATTTTATTTCACGAGTGACCCTTTCTCTTTTTTTCTATTCTGAGCTTTTCTCATTATTTTGATTATAATAGAGGTCCTTTTCATTTTATTTTATTTCACGAGTGACCCTTTTCTCTTTTTTTCTATTCTGAGCTTTTCTCATTATTTTGATTATAATAGAGGTCCTTTTCATCTTATTTTATTTCACTAGTGACCCTTTCTCTTTTTTTCTATTCTGTGCTTTTCTCATTATTTTGATTATAATAGAGGTCCTTTTCATTTTATTTTATTTCACGAGTGACCCTTTCTCTTTTTTTCTATTCTGAGCTTTTCTCATTATTTTGATTATAATAGAGGTCCTTTTCATTTTATTTTATTTCACGAGTGACCCTTTCTCTTTTTTTCTATTCTGTGCTTTTCTCATTATTTTTATTATAATAGAGGTCCTTTTCATTTTATTTTATTTCACGAGTGAACCTTTCTCTTTTTTTCTATTCTGAGCTTTTCTCATTATTTTGATTATAATAGAGGTCCTTTTCATTTTATTTTATTTCACGAGTAACCCCTTTCTCTTTTTTTCTATTCTGTGCTTTTCTCATTATTTTGATTATAATAGAGGTCCTTTTCATTTTATTTTATTTCACGAGTGACCCTTTCTCTTTTTTTCTATTCTGAGCTTTTCTCATTATTTTGATTATAATAGAGGTCCTTTTCATTTTATTTTATTTCACGAGTGACCCTTTCTCTTTTTTTCTATTCTGTACCTTTCTCATTATTTTGATTATAATAGAGGTCCTTTTCATTTTATTTTATTTTACGAGTGACCCTTTCTCTTTTTTTCTATTCTGTGCTTTTCTCATTATTTTGATTATAATAGAGGTCCTTTTCATTTTATTTTATTTCACGAGTGACCCTTTCTCTTTTTTTCTATTCTGAGCTTTTCTCATTATTTAGATTATAATAGAGGTCCTTTTCATTTTATTTTATTTCACGAGTAACCCTTTCTCTTTTTTTCTATTCTGTGCTTTTCTCATTATTTTGATTATAATAGAGGTCCTTTTCATTTTATTTTATTTCACGAGTGACCCTTTCTCTTTTTTTCTATTCTGAGCTTTTCTCATTATTTTGATTATAATAGAGGTCCTTTTCATTTTATTTTATTTCACGAGTAACCCCTTTCTCTTTTTTTCTATTCTGTGCTTTTCTCATTATTTTGATTATAATAGAGGTCCTTTTCATTTTATTTTATTTCACGAGTGACCCTTTCTCTTTTTTTCTATTCTGAGCTTTTCTCATTATTTTGATTATAATAGAGGTCCTTTTCATTTTATTTTATTTCACGAGTGACCCTTTCTCTTTTTTTCTATTCTGAGCTTTTCTCATTATTTTGATTATAATAGAGGTCCTTTTCATTTTATTTTATTTCACGAGTGACCCTTTTCTCTTTTTTTCTATTCTGAGCTTTTCTCATTATTTTGATTATAATAGAGGTCCTTTTCATCTTATTTTATTTCACTAGTGACCCTTTCTCTTTTTTTCTATTCTGTGCTTTTCTCATTATTTTGATTATAATAGAGGTCCTTTTCATTTTATTTTATTTCACGAGTGACCCTTTCTCTTTTTTTCTATTCTGAGCTTTTCTCATTATTTTGATTATAATAGAGGTCCTTTTCATTTTATTTTATTTCACGAGTAACCCTTTTCTCTTTTTTTCTATTCCGTGCTTTTCTCATTATTTTGATTATAATAGAGGTCCTTTTCATTTTATTTTATTTCACGAGTGACCCCTTTCTCTTTTTTTCTATTCTGAGCTTTTCTCATTATTTTGATTATAATAGAGGTCCTTTTCATTTTATTTTATTTCACGAGTGACCCTTTCTCTTTTTTTCTATTCTGAGCTTTTCTCATTATTTTGATTATAATAGAGGTCCTTTTCATTTTATTTTATTTCACGAGTGACCCTTTCTCTTTTTTTCTATTCTGAGCTTTTCTCATTATTTTGATTATAATAGAGGTCCTTTTCATTTTATTTTATTTCACGAGTGACCCCTTTCTCTTTTTTTCTATTCTGAGCTTTTCTCATTATTTTGATTATAATAGAGGTCCTTTTCATTTTATTTTATTTCACGAGTGACCCTTTCTCTTTTTTTTCTATTCTGTGCTTTTCTCATTATTTTGATTATAATAGAGGTCCTTTTCATTTTATTTTATTTCACGAGTGACCCTTTCTCTTTTTTTCTATTCTGAGCTTTTCTCATTATTTTGATTATAATAGAGGTCCTTTTCATTTTATTTTATTTCACGAGTGACCCTTTCTCTTTTTTTCTATTCTGAGCTTTTCTCATTATTTTGATTATAATAGAGGTCCTTTTCATTTTATTTTATTTCACGAGTGACCCTTTCTTTTTTTTTCTATTCTGAGCTTTTCTCATTATTTTGATTATAATAGAGGTCCTTTTCATTTTATTTTTTTTCACGAGTAACCCTTTCTCTTTTTTTCTATTCTGTGCTTTTCTCATTATTTTGATTATAATAGAGGTCCTTTTCATTTTATTCTATTTCACGAGTGACCCTTTCTCTTTTTTTCTATTCTGAGCTTTTCTCATTATTTTGATTATAATAGTGGTCCTTTTCATTTTATTTTATTTCACGAGTAACCCCTTTCTCTTTTTTTCTATTCTGTGCTTTTCTCATTATTTTGATTATAATATAGGTCCTTTTCATTTTATTTTATTTCACGAGTGACCCTTTCTCTTTTTTTCTATTCTGAGCTTTTCTCATTATTTTGATTATAATAGAGGTCCTTTTCATTTTATTTTATTTCACGAGTGACCCTTTCTCTTTTTTTCTATTCTGAGCTTTTCTCATTATTTTGATTATAATAGAGGTCCTTTTCATTTTATTTTATTTCACGAGTGACCCTTTTCTCTTTTTTTCTATTCTGAGCTTTTCTCATTATTTTGATTATAATAGAGGTCCTTTTCATTTTATTTTATTTCACGAGTGACCCTTTCTCTTTTTTTCTATTCTGTGCTTTTCTCATTATTTTGATTATAATAGAGGTCCTTTTCATTTTATTTTATTTCACGAGTGACCCTTTCTCTTTTTTTCTATTCTGAGCTTTTCTCATTATTTTGATTATAATAGAGGTCCTTTTCATTTTATTTTATTTCACGAGTAACCCCTTTCTCTTTTTTTCTATTCTGTGCTTTTCTCATTATTTTGATTATAATAGAGGTCCTTTTCATTTTATTTTATTTCACGAGTGACCCTTTCTCTTTTTTTCTATTCTGAGTTTTTCTCATTGTTTTGATTATAATAGAGGTCCTTTTCATTTTATTTTATTTCACGAGTAACCCTTTTCTCTTTTTTTCTATTCTGTGCTTTTCTCATTATTTTGATTATAATAGAGGTCCTTTTCATTTTATTTTGTTTCACGAGTGACCCCTTTCTCTTTTTTTCTATTCTGAGCTTTTCTCATTATTTTGATTATAATAGAGGTCCTTTTCATTTTATTTTATTTCACGAGTGACCCTTTCTCTTTTTTTTTCTATTCTGAGCTTTTCTCATTATTTTGATTATAATAGAGGTCCTTTTTATTTTATTTTATTTCACGAGTGACCCTTTCTCTTTTTTTCTATTCTGAGCTTTTCTCATTATTTTGATTATAATAGAGGTCCTTTTCATTTTATTTTATTTCACGAGTGACCCCTTTCTCTTTTTTTCTATTCTGAGCTTTTCTCATTATTTTGATTATAATAGAGGTCCTTTTCATTTTATTTTATTTCACGAGTGACCCTTTCTCTTTTTTTCTATTCTGTGCTTTTCTCATTATTTTGATTATAATAGAGGTCCTTTTCATTTTATTTTATTTTACGAGTGACCCTTTCTCTTTTTTTCTATTCTGTGCTTTTCTCATTATTTTGATTATAATAGAGGTCCTTTTCATTTTATTTTATTTCACGAGTAACCCCTTTCTCTTTTTTTCTATTCTGTGCTTTTCTCATTATTTTGATTATAATAGAGGTCCTTTTCATTTTATTTTATTTCACGAGTGACCCTTTCTCTTTTTTTCTATTCTGTGCTTTTCTCATTATTTTGATTATAATAGAGGTCCTTTTCATTTTATTTTATTTCACGAGTGACCCTTTCTGTTTTTTTCTATTCTGTGCTTTTCTCATTATTTTGATTATAATAGAGGTCCTTTTCATTTTATTTTATTTCACGAGTGACCCTTTCTCTTTTTTTCTATTCTGAGCTTTTCTCATTATTTTGATTATAATAGAGGTCCTTTTCATTTTATTTTATTTCACGAGTAACCCTTTCTCATTCTTACTCTAAATGCGACCTTTGCCCGTTATTCTTTATGCAAGAGTAGTCCTTTCATATTCTTATTATGAGCGAAGCCTTTTCTCTTGATTCTTCTGAAAAAGTGACATTTTCTAATTATTCTTACCCTTTTTTATTCTCATCGTAAGACTGATACTTTTTCTTTATTTTAGGGAAAGACTGGAATATTCTCTTCCTTCTTGGGGTAACAGTGACCCTTTCTATTTATTTCTATTGTTGAGGAAGCCTTTCTTGTTATTCGTGTGGTTAGTGGATCCCTTTCTCTTTATTATTTTTGCAAGAGTGTCTCTTTATTGTTATTCTTTTGTAATATTGGCCTTTTCTTTTTATTTTTTAATTAGAGTGGATAACTTTCTTGATTTTTATTGCAAGAGTGACTCTTTTTCTTTATTCTTGTTGTAAGAGTTACCCTAGTTCTTTATTCTAAATGTAAGAAGGAAACTTTCTCTTTATTTTATCGTAAGAACACTTTTTCTTTATCTTTATAGTAAGAGTGTCATTTTCTCTTTATTCTTATTGTTGTTAGACTGACCCTTTCTTTTTACTGTTATTCTAAGAATGAGCCTTTCCCTTCATTCTCGTTGCAAGATTAACCTATTTTCTTGATTCGTATTTCAAGAATGACCTTTTCTATTCCTTTTCATGGTCAGACAGACCCTTTCTCTTTATTATTATTATTATTATTATTATTATTATTATTATTATTATTATTATTATTATAAGAATGAACTTTTCTCTACATTCTTATTGTAAGAGTGACCAAGTCTATTGATTCTTTGTATAACAGTGACTCTATCTCTTTATTCTCACTATAAATGTGACCATTTCTCTTCATTCTTATTAAAGAGTGACCCATTCTATTTATTCTTATCATAAGGATGACCCTTTCTCCTTATTATTTTTGTAAGAGTGACCCTTTCCGTTCATATTCAAAGAATGTCGTTTTCTTTTAAAGTCTTGTTGTAAGAACGACATTTTCGCATTATCCTTTTGTAAGTGGGACCTTTTCTTTTAACGCTTATTGTAAGAAGTCTTTATCATTATTCTTATTGAGTGATCCTTTCTGATTATTCTCACTGTAAGAGTGACCCTTTGTTCTAAAGTATTCTATCTTCATTCTTATGGTAAGATTGACCCATTCTGTTGATTCTTATTGTAAGATTGAGCCTCTCTCTTCTTTCATGATGTCAGAATGACCCTTTCTGTTGATCCTTTATGTAAAACCTTTTGCTGCTGTTTTTGATTCTATGAGAGACCCTTTCTGTTATTCTTACAGTATAAGCCACCCTTTCTTTTTGTTCTGGAAAGAATGACCCTTTATGTTTATTCTTTTTCTAATAATGACCCTTTTTTAATTCTTATTGTAAGAAGGTCCCCTTTTGGCTCATTCTTATTGTAAGAGTAACCTTTTATTTTGATTATTATTGTTAGAATGACCCTTTCGGTTGATTATTATTGTAATAATGACCCTTTAAAAAATCTTATTGTAAGAAGTACTCTTTCTTTTTATTCGTATTGTAAGCGTGACCCTTTCTTTTTATTCTTATTGTATGTCTCTTAAAGATCATAAATCTGGCTCCAGTGTGTACATATAGAATTCATCTTTACACATATAAGTCATGTGTACCCAGTGAAGGACATTGAACCATATTCCATGAGCAGACAGAGATATAAATATATTTGAATTAACAGATATTGACCATTGTGAACGTTGCGTGAAAATAGGTACTATGATAAAACACACATATACATCCCCACACACATATACGCAAACACACACACACACACACATATATATATATATATATAGAGAGAGAGAGAGAGAGAGATAGGGAGAGAGTGAGAGAGAGTGTGTGTGTGTGTGTGTGTGAGAGAGAGAGAGAGAGAGAGAGGGAAAGAATGATCGACTTACGTGAGACCCGGCGTTTCTCAGGATAAAGGTACTATATCAAAGCAAATTTTGTTTAACCAAAATTCATTCGATTTACTTTCGTTAGAAGTGGTCCCTATCTTAATCAATTTTCTTCAAAAGTGTTTCTGTCCCCAAGTGTGAGAATTATACCTTTCTAATCAATTAGATGATAGATGATCCATAGCCCCCCGCCACGCTTCCTCTGCGTCTTTCTTCTTGCAGAAACCTTTAAAACAACCCCTGAATGGAAGCCAGTCCACATTCCATTTTTCATCAAGAGTTTCCCATTAGCTAAGAAGTCTATGAAAGAATTAATCATTGATTAATTTTTTCAAAAAACTTTCCGGGCCATTCGCAAAGAAAACACATTTGTGGATACCAATCTATTTACTTCCTGAAAAAATTAGAATTTACAGATCAAATTTTAACATTATATATTCTGGCTCCTGTAAGTGTGGCATTGTGGTTTTTCTCACCTTCTTTTTATAGATATGCCTATAAATCACACACAGAGATTAAATGAATTCAGAAACCTTGTTTCGACTAGATTTTTCCTGGAGTCAACTTAAAAGTTCATTGGCTGACAAAGATACTCTCATGGAATGCGACCAAATGTGGTTCATTTTTTAACATAATCTCCCTTTTGGTCCACTCACTTCTTTGATGGGTGTTGTAATACTTTGTTCTCATTGGTCATAAAAGTTATCAACAGATATGACGCCATCCTATGAACTTTTCAGCCTATGAACTTTTCAGCTTATAAAATTTTCAGCCCATTCTCGTAAGTAACAAGCACTTAACCAAATAAAGCCAATTATATATATATATATATATATATATATATATATATATATATATATATATATATATATATTGTTGTGGCGGAATCACCTACTAATGGACTCAACCACTCTCCATAATACCGGAAGACGCGGCAATACAAAGCCAGTCTAGATCCGGAAGCTAACCTCCCTCCTGCACGGTTATGTGAACTAGCTTACCGTCCTATGTTCTTGCAACCATCCTTTGTTCTTGTAAATACATACCTATACTATAACCGTGGTGTTCTGTTCTCTTTGTGACCCCCTCCAGGGCCATAACACACACACACACACACACACACACACACACACACACACACACACACATATATATATATATATGTATGTGTGTGTGTGTGTGAGTGAGATAGAGAGATAGAGAGAGAGAGTTTGTCCTGAATGTGTTTTGAAACAATCATGATAAATAAGTTTTAGTTGATCACAAACTGTTCCGAAAGACAAATAAATTTGAGCATAAAGCCTAATTTCTCTCTCTCTCTCTCTCTCTCTATATATATATATATATATATAAAATTAATAACAAGAAAATTAATAGATATACTCCATAACAAATTTATTTCACCAGCTCGTTCTCAGGTTCTTCAGATGAAATTTGAACAGGAATGTTTCTTTTTAACTGTTAACATTAGGAAATACATTTCCCCTTAAGTAAGTTATTTCAGGAATTACAATTTAAATAAATAAATATATATATATATATATATTGACCCAAAAAATTTTCCAATATATAATAGATGAATATGTTTGTCTTTTACTTCCAGTTGTACGTCGGTATTAATCTTTTTTATTTCTTCGTAATAAATAGCTCTCCAATTTCCAAATTTTATCAAAATTTCATTTAGAATTTTCAATTATAAATACATTTTAATATTAAAAAAAAATTCGATTTTTGATAAATATTTCTGAGAATCTAGTTATTTTATCTTAATTCTGTTGTATTTTGATTTAAATTTAATCAAATTGTTATATTTTGACCTTCGACCCAGCCCCAAAAAATGCTATTCCAAGGTGATACACCGGAAGGAATTGACACATTCCAATGGCCAGTAATCGAAAGAGATCGCGTGGGCGGATTAAGGCTTATGATATGGGACAATGTGAAGGTCCCATTGTGCCACTACAGTTATGCACCGGAAGAGAGTAGCGTCTGAACTGCATGACAGTTATTTCCGCTTGATGACGTTTAAACATTCGATTTCAAAGATCCAGTGGGCGATCGTGTGGGCGTTGAATTATTATATAATTAAGTTGAGTTGGGTGCCAAAGCAGTTGCCAGCAGACTTCCAGAGAGTTCGAGACGATATGTGGTAAGGAAAGCCACACCAGGCCGATGAGGCTTGAAGCCCTGATGAGTTGGGGTCCAGAGAAGATGCTGATAAGATGCAGTAAAGAAAGCCAGCATCCAGCAGTGGACCCCAAGACCTCTGGTTGAGCATCTAAGAGAACAAGAAAGACACAACGTGACGGTCATAAGTAGTGGAGGTCAAAATATGAAGTTTGTGTTCGGTCTCCAGCACCCTCTCACATACAACCCTTGAACAACCCTTTCGAACCCTTGCAATAAAGTGAGAGGTAACTATAATTGTAAAGAAGTCTTCTTGCGTCTTCCTTCGTACGTCCTTCATTCCTGCGTCTTTCTGTGTGCGTCTGTCTTTATTGTTGTGTCGTTGTGATGCTGCATGAACATGTAAATGACTATCTAACAAAATGTTTGTTTAAGATTTACCGAGATTTATTTTGATATTCGAAAGTTATCAGAAGATATTGGATACTTCATATATATATATATATATATATGTGTGTGTGTGTGTGTGTGTAATGCAAAGTAAATTAACAATTGGGTACAATTTACGTTGTTTTTATCATACAGTGCTGAATATCCAAGGTAGTTGCTCCAAAGTGTAAAGTTGCTTTTTTAAAAAAATTTTTTCACTAAAATCGTATTTAAAAAGGGGTCGTTTAAAATATATTTAGAATAACGGTTAGTTTTACGAAATTCTATTTGATCCTATGAGATTTTATTTCTCAAATGTAATTCATATTTGTAAGTTTAGACTGCGACTCCTTCTCTACGCAGAAGGTAGAGAAGATAGTTACAGTTCAGTTTCACAAAATATGGGAATATAGATATTTCTTTAACCCCACTGGTACATAAATGTTTTCTTTTCAGTCGGAAGCTCCAACTACTTTTTCAAGAGACAGTTCTGTTCGGAAAAATAATGATACTTAGCTTCTCCTCTTTAAAAAAATATGAATTTTCTAATCATTCTCTGCATTCATGCCATCTTTTCTTTTTATTAATTTAAAAGAAAAATTCGATTTTGTTCTGGGTGATTTATTTATTGATTGATTTTATCGGCATGTCAACCAGTCTGGTATTATTTTACGTGTAGAGGTTAGGGAACTGGGTACATATTCTGTTTAGCTTTTTTAAGTTTTTTTCACAAGATTATATGTTATCAAGTATTCCAATTTAATACAAATAATTTTTAAACAGATCTATTAGACCAACAGATGGGACCTTAACAAGTACTTTCACACAGAGTAAGAGTGAACGGGTATTACATACTCCCCAGTTCTAGAGAACTGGATCCTCACCATTAGATGCCAATTAATCTCATAAGCATAATGCTCCTTTTTTGTTTGGTTACTCCAACTCGAGATTTACTCAATGCATTTTAAGCCCAGTCGACATGACAGGGTGATTTATTGAATTTGTCTTTATGCTACCGTTTGACATTAACCAGCGTTGAGCTGTTGACGTTACCATTCTTATCAAATGTTGTTCTGTGATTATAAAACCTGTTTCCAGGGTAGTTCAGTAGCCCCTATATATACCATGTTTGGTGCATCGTCAGTTTTTACTGTAGCTTGATACATAACATTCTCCATTGAGCATTTATTACCATCATGAAGCTATGAGTTACGCAAGAGCTTGTTTTAAATATGATTTTAATAAAGGTTTGAAAAATGTCACACACACTCACACACATGTATATATACATATACATATACACGGAATGATTCGTACACAATGGAATTATTCGTACACCCATGAATATTGAATATTTTGACTCATTTCTTAGAATCTAATGGTCGTATGATGCTAGACTTTTTTCAATGTTATTAAGTAGAAAAATGGAATGTAAAACTCAATTTTGAGGACAGAATAAATTTACTAAATATGAGAAGAAAAATAAACAAAAGAGGAAAAGACAAAATTATTTGTATGACAAATTGGAAAAAATGAACAAATGTCACAATATTAAAATTTAGTGGCATTGGTCACTTGTCTATACAATTTGCTGCAATCGTTTTCTAAAGTTTTTGATGAGATTTGAGCAAGTTTTTTTCTTGGATTTTCTTCCATTCTCAATTCTAATTTTTGAAGGGCTTTTTTTGTTGACCGACGATTTATTCGAACTTTTAATTGCCATAAATTTTCAATAAAATTCAAGTCAGGACCCATTGATGGCCATGACAGAACAACAATAATCTTCTTTTTCTGAAGCTACGCACTCATTAATTTAGATGTATTATTGAGAATATTATCTTTCTGGAAAGTAAATCGCTGACTTTGATGAAGATTTTGCGTTGATAGTTGTAGATTTTCATTCAGAATTTTGATATACTCTTCAGATTCCATTATTTCTGTTACTGCAATTAATTGTCCAGTCTCCTTTGAGCTAAAACGACCCCAAAGCATCATCGGACCGCCTTCATGTTTTAATATTGGCATTGTTTTCTTTGGGAGGAAAGCCTAATCTTTTTTGCACAAAATCTTCTATGCATCGTTATATCTAAAAAGCTCAATTTTCTTTGATCACTCCATGATACTTGTTCCCCAAAGTAATTTCCTTTGTCGAAGAAGGTTTTGGCAAAATCAAACCAAACGTTAATGTGACATAGTTTGTGAAGAGGGGCTGGTCGTATTTGCTTTTTATGCCACCCATTTTTATTTAAACAACGTTTAAAAGTGCTAGTACTTGGGCTGATACCTATAATATCGAAACTTTTGATGTCATTTAAAACAACTCTTGGGTTTATATCAACTTCACGACCAAGTTTTCATGCGATTCTCCGTGACAATATGGCTTTTCGTCCACGCCCACGCAAATTCTGTCATGTCACACTGTCTAAATTTCTATATAATGGACTGTTCCATAGATCTAGGGATAACTAACCGGTTTGAAATAGTGCTGTGACTATTTCCCGACTTGTGGAAGTTAATAATTCAATATCTTAAGTCAACGCCAAGCTCCTTTTTCTTCCCTATCGTATTGATAATGTAAGAATAAAAATGGTGACACTCTATGTACCACATGATGTTCTTTGCTGGAATTATCACAAATATTCTACAGAATAAAAAGTGTAGAAGGCTTCACAGCTAAAATGATTTTATAAACTACTTATACATACACGAATCAATCAATTTGAAACGATATTATTTACTGAACGAATAATTTTGTCTTTTCCTATTTGCACAATTCACCAATCAAATTTGTTATATATCATCCGATTGTTCTGAAAATTGAGTTTTTATATTCCGTTTTTTGTACTTATTAACAAATTAAAAAACCTGGCATCATTCAGGCATTACATTCTGAGAAATGGATAAAAATATTTCAAGTTGATGGGTGTACGAATATTTTCGTCGTTGACTTTCTTTCTCTCTCTCTCTCTCTCTCTCTCTATATATATATATATATATGCGTGGTGCATTCAGTAAGTTTCTAGACTTTTTTGTACAAGCATTTAAAATTGTCGTAGACTCTTGAAAATTCAGTATGTTATAGATATACATCTGCTGACCAATTTTTATGATTTCAGGTTCAAATGAACAGCTACAACAGGAATTGGAATACACCCTACTAAAGCCTGATTGTCACAGCTGGTAAATTTCAAAAATGCAATCTTGACGTGAGGATACTTTAGAAGAATAATATGCAATAAAAGTCTGTTTTAAAACTTGGAAAAAATGCAACAGAAACGTATGGAATGCTTCAGACTGCTTTTCGACCATCTTGCATGAGTCGAGCATCGGTTTTTGAGTGGCATAAGAGATTAAAGAAGGCACGGAGTCTGTGATGGATGATGGGAGGTGTGGGAGGAGTAAGGAAGTCAATACACTAGAGTTGATTGGCCAAAGGGTTAGGGTTTGGGTTACTATGTTGAGATTTTAAGGGAGTTCAGGAAGAGATTCTGTCGGAAGAGGCCAGCACACTTCAAATCGGGTCAGTGGCATTTCCACCAGGACAATGCACAAGTCCACAACTCGCTCCTTGTCACAGACTATTTGACCAAGATGGGCATCAAGACAGTTCCCCACCCTTCCTATAGTCTAGACCTTGCTACCTGTGGCTTTTAGTTATTCCCTAAGCTCAGAGACTGTCGTTATGAGACAATTGGGGAGATGAAAGAGGCTGTGACGAAGGTCATTGACACGCTGACACAAGGGGACTTCCATGGGGCCTTCCAGAAGTTTTTGGAACGGTACAAGTGCATTGCAGCCGGAGGAGATTACTTCGAAGGGGACTAGAGTTTCATGTGTGTACTATCAATAAAAGTGCCCATACGAAAAAAGTCTGGAAACTTATTTTATGATCCTCGTATATATAGTATTGTATTTTAACAGATAGTTGATCTCTCACTGCATCGATTTGAAAGTTAGCGACAGGAATATTCATGAAGAAAATTTTTGCAATTTCCATAACAAGGTGTTTTATTTGATTATATTTTGTGATTCTGAAAATGTTTTTAATCAAATGAAATAAAAGAATACGATAATTGATTGATTTTAATGATATGTCAATCTATCCAGGTGTATTTTAGGTGTAGATGTTTGGAAATCGTTCATTGTACGTTCATATTTACATTTTTTGTTTAGTTTTATATGATATCAAATATTCCAATCTAATACAAATCATTTGCACACAGTTTTATGGTTCCAAGTATTCTAATCAAATACTAATAATTGTATGGTTTCGAGGAATTATTTCGATTCAATAATAGTTATATATTTGGACACAGCTATTTGGTTTCAAGTATCTAATAATAATCTCTCGTAAACAGTTAGCTTCCAGTTACTATTCTTAATAAAAGTAATTTACACACAGTTATATGGTACCAAATATTCTAGAACAAATAATTTCTAAACAGAACTATTTGAGCCATAGATATGGCCCTGAAAGGTACTACAACTTCAACTCAGAGTTGACGTGAGAATCGTGATGATGAAGGGGCACTTGAAATTTCCCAGATCTTCAGAACTGGATCTTCACAAATAAATGAATTTTGATGTCATACTCAGGATGCCCCATTTTAGGTTGTAGTGTTACCCCTCTGCCAGCAATACAGTAAAGCGATTCTAAGCATGGGTGACAAGATAATAACAAAGTTTTAAAAATCTATCTTTATATAATCATGTATGGAATCGATCAAGGAGATTGAAAAGGAGAACTTAGATCGCTGTTTGGAACAGCAGCTAAAATATTATAGGATAAACTCCAAATTGCCTGTTTTTGATTTTTGATTAATACTTTATTGTTATAGCCATTTGCCAAACTAAGAAAAGCTTAATAAATAACAGTGGACACCTATGGTTGGTAAGTTCACCAATGAAACAAATTTGCGGGTGTAGTGATGTTTACCCTCTTTGGATGTTGGATGGTTTTAACTTGTAAATTAGTCAATGATCAAATAAAAACTACATACAGTTGAGAGCACAACAATTATATAGACCTTCAATGATTCCAAAAATATTTGATCATGGAATGTGAAGGACATTCTCAAAGTTGTGTCGGACGGCTGTATTAAAAACCTAGATCAAAAATATTAGACTGTATTGAAAGTTCGTTTGTTTTACTGTCCTTTACCGCAAAGCATATTCCATGTACTCATCTAAAGACTATCACTGTCTCCAATATATTATTATTATTATTATTATTATTATTATTATTATTATTATTTTCTCTTCTGAGAATTTTTCTCACCGGCGTAAGCTGATGGTTTTCCACTGGAGTTTGATAGACAGCAAGTCTCCTCAAGTCTCAAGGAATCTTCTTCATATTCTGGCAGATCTCAACAATGCTGTAGTTTGGATGGTTTCCACTCGTCCACTCATTTTCAAGTCCTCCAGTCCCTGTACCAAATCTTTGGTGACTATACCGAGTGCACCAATTATTATTATTATAATTATTATTATTATTTACTCATTGAGAGTTTTTCACATCAGTTTTAGCTAATGGTTTTTCACTGGAGTCTGAGTGACGGCAAGTCTCCAGGACTCTTCTCAGTATTCTGGCCGTTCTCAATAATGTTGTAGTTTGGATGATCCCTATTCGTCCTCCAAACTCTTGGTACTTTTGTCACCTTCATGTTCCGTAGTTTTTTTCAATTCCCTAGCATGGTCGATGTACTTATCCTTCTTTTCACATTCTTTCAGTTGTATTCTGTGGTCAGCCGAGACAGCAAAGTCGACAATTTTGCAAATTCTTATTTTTTTGCAGATTATTATAAAATCTGTTTTTTTTTTTTTTGGCCGAGATTAGGTGATCCATTTGTATGTCAAAATCCCATAGGAGTTTATGTGTGTTATTCTCTAGGATAGCAGCTGGGTTGTGCATATACCATTTATTCGTATGGTCAAATTTAAATTTCTGCACATTTTCCAGTGGATCACCTTGCCCACCAGCTCGAGTCTAGTCTTATGCTCCTTCCGTGATAATTTGCTGCATTCGCTTATTATGTGATTGATGGTTTCGCCTCAATCAACACATAGCCTACATTTGCTATTTTGTTGCGTCTTATCTATTTTCGCTTTGATATGATTGGTTCTTATGTTTTGTACTGCTATTCGGAGAGATTCTGTTTCTCTCTTAAAGTTTCCTTTTTTTAGTCACGCCCAGGTTTTGTCGAGTGAGATGTTGTTTATTAGTCGTTTAAAACGATCATCGAGTTGTCTTTCTTTCCATTTTTTCCTAGTTATTGTCATTCTGTTGCCCATCGTGTTGTCCGTCCTGTTTCTGATGGCTGTGATCTGTCCTCCTTCGTGCTTTTCTATGAAGTTTACGAGTCATTGTATCGATGCGTCAACACTGTCTTCAATACTGGTAAGTCCTCTTCCTCCTTCCCTTCTTGATATATATTGTCTGTCAACGTTGTCTCTGGGATATAATGCCTTATGCTTGGTCAGTAGTTTTCTTGTTCTCTGGTCCATTTGTTTAAGTTCTCCTTTGGTCCACTTTAAAAACGATCCTGAATATCTAACGAGGGATACAGTCCTGGTATTTATTCCTTTGGTTAGGTTTCTGCTACATAGTTTTGTCTCGAGTAGGTTTCTTGTTCTCCCGAAATATTCTTTCTGAATTTTTCCCTTCATCTCCACTTGTTTGATGGTGTCAGCCTCCAAGATACCCAAGTATTTGTAGGTTTCCTTTTCTCCGAGCGTTCTAATGTTGTCTTGATTTGGTAGTTACATTCCATCGGTCAGATGTAATTTTCCACTTTTCATTACTAGCACGGCATATTTTTCTATGGTAAATTCCATTCGTATGTCCTGACTGTATATTCTAACTGCGGGTATTAGAGTTTCCAGTTCTTTTTCATTTTTTTCAAATAGTTTGATGTCATCTATGTACATTAGGTGATTGATCTTTTCTTGCGATCTACTAAGTTTGTTTCCGGCTGTGCATTTTCTGAGCACGTGATTAAGTGGCATCATAGCGATTATGAATAGTAACAGTGATAGTGAATTTCCTTGAAGAATACCTGTTTGGATCTTTGCTTCAGTTGTCAATTCCACTTTCCAGGTTTTCATGGTTTTCTTGATAATGTTTATATATTTTGAACATTTTGAGGCACCTTATTATCTAGCTTTGCGGAACCATATCATTGGCCCTTTTGTAGTCAATCCAGACCATAGCTAGATTTTTCCGTTTAGTATTGCTCTCGTTTAGGATGTGCTGATCTATGTAAAGTAATTCTGCTGTACCTCTGGATCCTTTGCAGCATCCTTTCTGTTTCTCTGGGGACAATCCACATCTTATTAAATACCTTCCCTTACTTATGCTGTTAATATTTTCCACATTATCGGTAGGCAGGTTATGGGTCTATAGTTGTTTAGAGCGGTTCCTTTGCTTGGGTTCTTTTGGATGAATGTGGTCTTGACTTTGGTCATCCATTCGGGTATATGTGCTCCTTGTAGGCATCTGCTCATTTCTAATGCTAGTCTGTCGTGAATGGAGGTGAATTTCTTGAACCAGAAAACAAGTATTCCATCATGGCCTGGCGTTTTCCATTTTGATATCATTTTTAGTGTCGTGTTGAGTAAATCGATGTGTATTTCCGCTTTCGGGCTTTCTTCGAGCCTTTCTAATTCTTTTGTCATATTGTTTATCAGTTCGGCCGATTCGTTAAGTTTTTTGTTACCATATATTAATCCAAAATCGTTCGGTTTCTTTTGCATCCGGTTGTTGGTATGTTTTCGTGTCATCCCCCCCCTTTTGTTGACAGAATTTTCTTTTGTTGTTTTTGAATGTCCTGTTTTGTCTCTATTGTTTTACCTTTGTCGATATCTCTTTTATCTTCCTTATTTCGTCAAGTTGTATTGTTATTTTTTCTTGTGTTGTATTTTCCTTTTTGTTCATACGTATTCCAGAGTCTTTCCTTTGATTTATAATTTTGGTCTGTTTTCGTTGATTTTTTATCTGCGTTTGCAGTCTAATTTCCCATCCTGGTTTTGATTTTTTCTTTATGCTTCTTGAGGGGATTTCACTCTTCTCACAAACTAATTTCGCCCAAGCATAGATTAGTTCATTTAATTCGATTATATTGTTTGTTGATATATAAGGTAGTTCTTGATTTATTTATTCCTTTCCCTCTAAACTGCTCTCCATTCTATGTTTCTGAATGATGGTAAGGTAGTCTTTTCACTGTTCACAATTCTCTTTTAATTTTCTAGATTTACCTTTTGTTCTTGTGTTAGTGTTTGTTCTGAGTTGTTTGGTTGTGCGTTTGTTAGGTTGAGTAGTGTTTCCATTTTCTGAAGTTGGCGGTTCATTTCGGTTAGGCTGTTTTTCTTTGTTAATACCTGATGTATCAGGTACTGTATTACTATCTTGTTCATTGTTTGTTTTCTGATGTATTTCTGCTATTTCAAGGTCAGAAAACCAATCTTTCTTTATTATTGTCCTGACTTGATCGGCAAGTCTTTGACTTGATGTTTTAAAACTAGCACATTCTTGCCAGATCTCTATCATTCTTTTCTTATATCCCCTTTGCGTAGGGTTGCTCCTAAAATAACAGTTTAGTGCCAGATGGTTGTCTTCCCAAGTCCATGTTTTGTCTTTACATCTGTGGTTGGTGTGGTTTCTTAAATCGCCATCCGTATTATTATTATTATTATTATTATTATTATTATTACACTTCTTGCAAGTTTTTCTGGAGACTGAATGACAGCAAGTTTTCTCAGGCCTTCTAGACTCTTCTGGATATTCTTGCCGATCTTACCAATGCTGTGGTTCGTACAGTTTCGATTCTACCTTCAATTTCTAATTCCTCCAGTCTTTTTTTTCCAGTTGCAAACGAGCTAACTACCACTGATATCACTGTCACCTTCATGTTCCCCAGCTTTTTCAGCTCTCTGGCAAGGTCCAAGATGACAAGTTATTTTTTCTTGTTAATCAATACTAGATCTGGTCTTTTTACTTGGATAGGCTGGTCCGTTTTTCCTCAAAATCCCAAAGAATTTGATGGATTCTGGTTTGTGCATATAGCATTTGGTAATATGATCAAATTTAAATATCTTGCACAATTGGATCACCTTTTCCTCTAATCGTGACTTGTTTTTTACTTCTTTTTTGTATCGGTTCACTGCATTCGTTTATCATGTGATTAGCCGTTCATCTCTGTCTCCATCTAGCCTACACCTGCTATTCTTTTCCGTATTACTAATTTTGCTTTAATACAATCGGTTCTTATGGTATTATTTTGTGCTGATAAAAAAGAGATTCAGTATCATCATAATAGATATGCCATTTTTATTTAACCAACTATAACAGAACTTCAAAATATTTTCTCACACATAAACCTTGATATTTCAGATTAATTATATATGTACGGACGCCATGGTCCTTTTAATCTTTTTGTTGCGAAATTTGAAAATAAGTTTGTCAAGTAAGACAAAAGAGTTCTGTGACATTACTATTACGACCTATACAATAAAATAAAGTTATATATATATATATATATATATATATATATATATATAGATAGATAGATAGATAGATAGATAGATAGATAGATAAAAGACGTATTACAAAAACAAGAAAAAGGTAAGTAAAAATTTGAAGATAAAAAGGAATATTTGAGATTAAGAAAGAGAGCATGAGAGTGTGTGACATAGAAACAGAGAAACGTTTACAGTTATATAAAGACGACGATATCTACATATGAATAGACTAAAAGAAATAGATTAAGAGGGACTCATATTTTGATTTTATTTCTCTTTCTTTCTTTCTTTCGTTGTATATATTATTATTATTATTATTATAAGTAGTAATAGTAGAAGTAAAAAAAACAAGGGAGTATAATCCCCCAACTCAAGTTTCACAATTTCTTGATCATCAGATAGGAGTCGGTTTTGTGCATGTTTTCTTCTTGATTGAAATATAAAGGACTAGAGAATGGAGCTGAAGAACTTTTTAAATAAAAATAAATGAACATTGTGTCTATCTATCTATCTATCTATCTATCTATCTATCTATCTATCTCACATAATACTGTCACACGCGCATACAATCGCATATATATATCACCAGTAATTAAGAAATTAGAAACATGTTGCTGAACAAGTATATATGTTTTATGTATATGATTTTGTGAAGTGCCTCAATATACTAATTGTATCCTCTTCCCATATCTATCTATCTATCTATCTATCTATCTATCTATCAGATAAGGTCTATTTCAAGCTCTCAGAATGTTTATTTACCTTTTGGTTTAGGGATTTCGAATATCAATTGAACTAAGAAATTACCCGAAGAAACAGGAGACCAAATTGATTCAACAAAGAAAATAACGACAATAACAACAATATCAACAATGCTTATTTCGAACTAAAATCTTCCCGAAATAAAAAAGGTAAATTATAAAAAGCATAAAAGACAACGAGAGTTTTAACTGTAGCTTTTACAAGTAATGCACGCAGGCAAAATCAGTATCGTACAAAATGCTTAGAAATTATTCAGGTGTTTGTGTAAGTGTATCTACACACCAAAGAAGATTTTGCAGCGTTTTGATAATATGTATTATGCCTGAATATTATGAGGAGATGAAAGACGATAGATATGAACATGATTGATATAAAAAAGATGATAGATATAAACAGAATGATTAATAGGTATATATGCATATATATATATATATATATACAGAGAGAGAGAGAGGGAGAGAGAGAGAGAGAGAGAGAGAGAGAGAGAGAGAGAGAGAGGCAGAAGGAAAACTGTTCCACAGGCCATGATAAATGTATATATCTTTTCTTAGAACTATACACGCAAAAGTACATGCACAAACAAGTGTAGATATACACAAGAATTTAGACATATATACATATGTACTCTGTCTTGCACATATGCATAAAACTACTCAGATATAAACACACGAACACACATATGCACTTAATCAAATATTTACATATAAATACACCGACGAAACTTTGGGGCCAACTTGTATGACGATTCATGTCCTTCGTATAGTTATATACTCATAAGAATGAATTTATTGACTCACAAACTCACACAAACAGGCGCACGTGCACACGTATACTCTGTTTGTCTGTCTGTCTCTGTCTCTCTCACGCAAGCACACAGACATAGAAATAGAGACATGCATACATTGAAACACGCAACTGACAGACACACAAACACATGGGTACATGCTTAAAATCTCTAAATTACATCATGTTTGTGTTTTGGCAACCCCAGCTGTGAACACCAAATCAGGAAAGGCTGTATTAGATTCAAAATATGTTTCTCTTGGAACTAACATTTGGGTGCAAACGTGGCTTTCGACGTAAACATTGTGATACAAACCGGGCAAAAACCAGAATTGCATACGTAATGTTACAGATTCAGAAAGCCAAAAACTATTTTCACAATGACAAATATAACTGAAAGAGCCAAAAGAGATAACTAGATTTTAAAAAAATTAAGTAAAGCTTTATTGAATCTATAACGAAAAAGATTTAAGTTGTGACGTATGATCATGTCTGCCCATACATATATACATGTGTGTGTGTGTGTGTGTGTGTGTGTGTGTGTGTGTGTGTGTGCATTTGTCTAAGTATTTAAGATTGACTTAATATTACACATGACTGCAAGAGTGGGACACTTTATGAGGATCGAAATACCTACTTTAATATAAGCTTATGAGAATAGATGTTTATTACATTTAGTCAAACTCAGGCTCACAGTTACGATGACCTCAGTGATCTATCTATCTATCTATCTATCTATCTATCTATGTCGCTTCATATTCTCTTCATTCTCTCTTCATGTTCACACGTCTTATCTCCATACATGGGTATGTATGTCTGTGTACTGATATGTGTATGCGGGTGTATGTTACTGGCCGTGTGACTGAAAATTTGCGTAATATGTATTGTTCAGTCTTCGAGAAAAAAAGGCAGGATTTCATATGTAGGTTTTCGGGATAGGCAAAGCTTCTGTACTAATCAAACTGGAACATGCTATTCCCAGCGCTACCAAGATCTGATGTTCAGTTGTACCTCGTCTTCGTAGCTCTCTAATCCTGTAAATCTATCTATCTATCTATCTATCTATCTATCTCCGTCTTTTCATATCTATAAGATATACTTTGCCTAATAAAGGTAACGTTTTATTTCTCCAGTTACACAATTGAAGAAGAATACAAAAAAGATCGTATGTTACAAATATTTTAATGATATTAGTTCATTTGTGGGTGAATGTAACTGTTCACAATTAAAAGTCAAGATTAGATATGTAGCCATTCATAAGAAGCGAACACCGATCAACATTGTCGGATAAAAACTCGTTACTGTCCCACCGACTAACTCTTAGAAAGCAATAAAGACGAAGAAAAATAACAGATACACGGGCGATCGATAAAAAAATAAGGAAAAAAGCCAACGAGGAAAAGAAAGAAAGAAAGAAAGAAAAAGAAAGAGAGGGAAAGAGAAAGAAAGATAGATAGAAAGAGAGAGAGAAAAAAGAAAGAGAAAAAAAGAAAGAGAAACAGTGTGTGTGTGTGTGTGTGTGTGTGTTTGTTAGAAAGGGAAAGAGGGAGAAGGTGGACATGGGTGGAATAGGTGTCTGGACATTGTATGTTCAAATAAAAAGACACACTCTAAGAACAAATAAGGAAATAAAGTGACTGATATAGTTAGGAGAGGAAAACGTGAGGAGAGAGAGAGAGAGAGAGAGAGAGAGAGAGAGAGAGAGATTGATATACCCTGAAGTAGATAAATATAAACAGATATACTTTAAACATATCTAGAAAGATCACCTTAGTTAGTAAATAATCTGATTGGCCATAATAGAATAAGATATATAGAGGAACGCCGTATCAAAAGAAATTTATATAAATATGGTTATATCACTCGCAGAAAGACCGATTGATAGAAATTGTCGACACAAATACAAGTATGTGTTTTATTGAACAGTTATTTTATTAATAAAAACTGACAAACAGAAATCAGTTCTCACACACACACACACACACATATATATATATATATATATATATATATATATATATATATATATATATATATATATATATATAAGAGGATTAGAATCGTAAAAGTTCACTTCAAAAGAAATACGATTTATTTTTTATTAAAGAAATGAATTTTTTAAAAATAGTTTTATTTGAAATAACTTTAAGGAAGTTAAAATGTCATGAATCATTAAAACCGGTCAAAGTTTCTTCAGAAAACATTGAATCTATAAAAACAAAAACAAATGTCCTACGTAAACGTATGTTGAATGACAGAAAAAAATGGATGATTACGTAAATTGTCATAAATGTTCTATTAAGTATACTGTGTCTTGTCCTCGGCTTTACTTCTGAACATGTTTCTCTCTCTCTCTCAATCTCTCTCTTCTCTCTCTCTCTCTCTCTCTCTATATATATATATATATATATATGATGAGCGTGGTAAATACACGTAGAGACTCTGACATATTTTCCAGACATGAAAGTATGGACAGACCTTTTTGATTCAGACTAAGATGTCCAGAGTAGTCTCAAACACCCGCCTACATTATAATAAGCTTAGA
>CAUZXS010004835.1:62500-75000 GCA_963585895.1 Sepioteuthis lessoniana
CTATGAATAAGATTAAGTTTCTCATCACTTGATAGTCATGTCATTGAAATGATAGAATTTTCTTAAAGAAAATTTTAAACTCTTTTCATTTTATGACAAGATCCATAATCATATTTTAAAAAAAGTCACCAGACTCATTTTTCATTTTACCTGAATGAATTTACCGAAGCCTTCCACCATTGACAGAATGTGATACAAAGTCAATTTTTAAGCGAAATTTACCAAAGCCTTCCACCATTGACAGAATGTGATACAGAGTCAATTTTTAAGCGAAATTTACCGAAGCCTTCCACCATTGACAGAATGTGATACAAAGTCAATTTTTAAGCGAAATTTACCGAAGCCTTCCACCATTGACAGAATGTGATACAGAGTCAATTTTTAAGCGAAATTTACCGAAGCCTTCCACCATTGACAGAATGTGATACAAAGTCAATTTTTAAGCGAAATTTACCGAAGCCTTCCACCATTGACAGAATGTGATACAAAGTCAATTTTTAAGCGAAATTTACCGAAGCCTTCCACCATTGACAGAATGTGATACAGAGTCAATTTTTAAGCGAAATGTACCGAAGCCTTCCACCATTGACAGAATGTGATACAAAGTCAATTTTTAAGCGAAATTTATCGAAGCCTTCCACCATTGACAGAATGTGATACAGAGTCAATTTTTAAGCGAAATTTACCGAAGCCTTCCACCATTGACAGAATGTGATACAGAGTCAATTTTTAAGCGAAATTTACCGAAGCCTTCCACCATTGACAGAATGTGATACAGAGTCAATTTTTAAGCGAAATTTACCGAAGCCTTCCACCATCGACAGAATGTGATACAGAGTCAATTTTTAAGCGAAATTTACCGAAGCCTTCCACCATTGACAGAATGTGATACAGAGTCAATTTTTAAGCGAAATTTACCGAAGCCTTCCACCATTGACAGAATGTGATACAGAGTCAATTTTTAAGCGAAATTTACCGAAGCCTTTCACGATTGACAGAATGTGATACAAAGTCAATTTTTAAGCGAAATTTACCGAAGCCTTCCACCATTGACAGAATGTGATACAAAGTCAATTTTTAAGCGAAATTTACCGAAGCCTTCCACCATTGACAGAATGTGATACAAAGTCAATTTTTAAGCGAAATTTACCGAAGCCTTCCACTATTGACAGAATGTGATACAAAGTCAATTTTTAAGCAAAATTTACCGAAGCCTTCCACCATTGACAGAATGTGATACAAAGTCAATTTTTAAGCGAAATTTACCGAAGCCTTCCACCATTGACAGAATGTGATACAAAGTCAATTTTTAAGCGAAATTTACCGAAGCCTTTCACCATTGACAGAATGTGATAGTTTCTTAAGGTTATTAGAACTACGTGAAATGCAAAAATCCTCGTCCAGGATTTGAAATCGGATCACTGTATCCATTTCCTTCGAAAATAATCGTTACACTATGAGCGCCTTCTTTATCTTCCTTGTTGTCCGCTGTAACTTATTTCATTCTTTGAAGGCGTTAATACTAGTTTTTTTCTTTACTTTTTTCTATGTAAATATCATATTAGCCGATTTCTTACAGATGTATCGGAAAAAAAATCGTTAATATTTCCAAGAATTGTCTTTTTGTTTGTTTTCTTTTTCATTTTAAGTTTTTAAAAAAATTGTTTTTAATTTTTATCCTGACACTTTAACGTAATCATCGTGCTCTATCCATTTGTTTTCTTTTTTTTATAAACTCCCCATTTTGTTTATCTTGTGTCAACCTTTTAGATTCACTTAACTAGAAATCGTCAATATATTTTGCCACACCCATACTGGATTTCTTTTCCAGAAGGAGTTTTATAATCACTTTCATTGTTTCAACTGACATCTCTTGTTGGATTCATGTTTCCTTTCACTTTGCCAAGATCGTCAGTTCGTTTTTCAGTTGGCAATTCCACTTTTCCTTAACCACACACTATTTATCGTATTTACATTGTACTGCTATTCGTTTTAGAAATGCAAATTACAAAGTTACTCCAAAATTGTTTGCCCGAGATGAATAGATTCCTTTATTTTTTCAGCTCGATCTGGAGAAAAAACATATTAATTATACAACGTTTATTTGAGGTATATTAAAAACAGTAAATGTATATTAAGCTATAAAACAAAGAATTGCTTTGTGCCATACATGGGATTAGTTTATTAGCTATAAAGTGAAAAAAAAAGATAAGGCTAAATGAACATTTAGTTTGAAATATAAAGATTTTTGTTTTAGTAGTGGGATGTCTGTATTTACGAACCCCTCCGTAACGACCAATATGCGGCACAATGTCAATTTTTTATGCGAAAATTAACAGGTTTGAAATCAGTTTTCCTTCTAGACAGGTTGCCATAGCAAGATTAAAAAGCGTAGTCTGCTCTATTATTTACCCATAGCTGGGGTGGGGGGAAATGTTGGAGTCATACCTTTTCCAAAGATATGAGCCTTACGTGAAATACAAACAGCCTTTGAACTCGGCTGGCAGTTTCTGTTTTCTACAGCGGTAACCGTTACATTGTGAGCGTCTCCAACTGGTGGCATGGAGGTTACAACAAGGACCTTTGTCATTGTGCTTGAAAGTTCCCACTTTCTTCTGAGTGTAGAACGGAGACAGAATGAAAGGCTGAATAAGTGATGATATTTCGTCTTTAATCAAACCAGGGACTTATAATGCCTTCACATCCCCGATGGTACAAAAAGACGGAAATATTTTAACCGTTTTATTTTTTCCCTTCCACTTTCTCTTTGATTCTAACTAAATTTTTATCGTTTTACATAGAACAATTAATTGTTGGCCGCTTTATATACATTTTCATGATCAAAGCTACATAAAATCCCATGCTCTTTCGTCATTCAGCTCCGTGTAATACAAGCGTCTTCTTTTCCACAACTTACCGAAGACCCTCAATAATCAAGTTAATATACTGAATATATTTACTATTTTCAGGATTGCGAATATTACGAACTCATTAATTCTTTTCAGATTGAATGTATTTATGAGTTTTACCAGTTCTAAGGTTCATCAAATTTGTGAGCTATAAACCCGTCGGATTATGCTTAACCTTGACAATAGAGATATTTTACTCATGAAAATATACAACTTGTCTGTATCTTCTACAGTGGGCTATGAACACTTTCCTGGTAGGATAGAGAGGCTCCATTTCTGGAGCTTTCGAGAGTTTGTATACTCCTTTGTTGTTCCACTCTAATCCGGAATTAGTACTCCTAGTTAAAGTTCGATTTATGGATCAAATAGATACTTTTCGAAATTATTGATATCAGATTGGAATACTTAAAATCGTATAACTGTATGTAAATTGCTAGTATTTGATAGGAATACTTGAAACTATATAACTGTGCAAACAAATGACGATTATCAAATAGGAATAGTTGCATGAAACCATGGAATTGCTTGAAAAAAGACTGACATTGGCATTAGATAACCCAACAAGGGTTGACATGCAATAAAACCAAGATAACCCTACCTAACCCATGAATATCTATTTTGGCCGTTTCACGGTCATGCTGATCAATCACTTGTAAATGTACTTGCTCTACTATTAGTTTTGCCAAAGTTCGATCATCATCGTAATCCCTATTATTAAATTAATTGATTTGCACTTACATTTCAAACTCATGAGAGTCGTGTATGATATGAAACGTCCCCAGGGCATTCATTAATCTTTTCGTAGTTTTCACGGTTGCGAAATGCAATCATCTATCAATGAAAAATTGCAAAATAAATGAATATTTTCGAATCAAACTTCTGATAAATGTAAATTGCCATGTGACTCGAGGAGTAAACTTCTCGATGGTCAAGTAGTAAATATTAGATTTTGTTGTACATAAACGTTTAAAAAAGTTAAACGAAGAAATCTTTAAAGTACAAATATGTACAAAATTTGACCTTTGTATCATTGTGGTCATTTATGGACTAAACAAAAAATGGCCAAGTTTCCTGAGTTCATCTGTCATTGGAAGGTCTTTAAAAAAGTTAGTATTATTCAATTGACAAACATGAAAATAAGGTATATGATCTATGGCTTTTATTTACAGATGTTACTTCTATGCCAAAAGCTATGTTTGTATCCCTTTATGAACAAAGAGTCGGACGGGTAAGGATCGATTTCTCAAGCCTAGTTTATTTAAATTATCGTTAAAAATCGATTTTGACTAATAAATCTATTTGAGAAAACAATCATTTAAAAGATTCCTACAATCACCTGAAAACTATTTTGTAAAAATATGAGTGATGTGAAATTAAAATTCTTTATAAAATACCAAAATATCTTCGACCTGCTTAGTGGTCAGTATTCAATTTTAGATAAAATGCTATCATTCAGAATGAGGATTTTTTTTTGTGCGCAGACGAAGACTGATTTACAGATTAAGAGAAGATGTAAAGAAGAGATTGACTGATATTCATATTTTTGGTTACAGAGTTTCATTGGAGTAGAGTTTGGTCATAAATAAGGCCTAATAATAATATTTATTTTCATCGTATATGAATAATGAAATTCTGGTATATTTACTCTAGTTAGACAATAAAATTTTATAACACGTTGTTAGGATAGTACTTATCTATAGACGATACTGTAAAAATGTGCGAAAAATGTACTCATAAGTTGATGACTCTCCCCTCATCCCTACCCCAAAATACAATACGCCAAATTTGATGACTTTAAATAGACAGATACAGATTCGTTAAGCGAGACGGATATTTCTACGTGTCGGATATTTCATATGTTTTCTCTAATCACTTCGCTAGGGTATAAGGGAATTTAATTTCACTCTTTTATCTTTCTGTCTTTGAAGAAGACATTGCGTCGCTTAAATTTTACCAAACTTTTCGATCACACTTGGTATGGAGGCGAACATGGTGCATGTAAAAATAGGTTTGATCTTGCAGGCATTATTAATAGTTGTCTTTTAACATTAATAAATTTCTTTCCGTAAATAAAGATCTCTCTCTCTCTCTCTCTCTATATATATATATATATATATCCTTCTCTCTGTTAACTTTTATGTATTTCAGTCTCTCTAGAAGACGCTCGAACCCTCCATTTCTAGGAGGACTAACTATTCCTAGAAAAAAACATTTTTGTCACTGAGCAAGGCCAGATTTACTATTTGGCATAATAGGTCATCGGCCTAGGGTCCACAGATATTTCGGGCCCACTGAAACTAATTTGTTGCGCAAAGTGCCAGATTATAACTTTGTTTCAAGTTTACACCGGATATTTCATTATATAATATATTCAAAACCTCAAGTGTCCCTATAAAATAAGTATAGGACTCAGTGTGTGGGATCTTTGAACAAGAAGTTTAGGGCCCGGAGTATGGGAAACATTAACCATAAATACCACAGTGGGCTTATGGAGTAATTCTCTGGTGGGCCACGGATATAGGCCCTATAGTAAAAGGAAAGGCCCTTTGATGTGTTTAACCTACGGGCCACAAGTATGTAAATCCCACCCTGTCACTCAAGCTGCTACTACCGCTAGATGATTCAAGTGTCTTCAAATATCAGACAGCAAGCTGCTTGTCTAGTGTTATCTTTCAACTGAGGTTTGGATTTGGTTCCCATCATTAAGAAGACCTGAGAACTTGAGTACACTGAAGGGGTTTAGTTATACACAAAGAAAAAAGTGCAACGTGGGCGTTACAATTCTCTGGGTTTTTTTGTTTTGTTTTTTTAACCCTGATGTAATCTTTCGCAGCGCCAAAAAACTGGGCGAATGATAATCAGGCCATCGGGGCCATAGATTGTTTCATATAGAGTTTCAGAAAGAAGGCAAAATAGCTGATTTACACTGAAGCCTTTTGTGTCTCCTCAGTTGGATTGTCGTATTGGTATAAACCCTAAACAATTGTCTGAAATAAATTACTATCGACAGAGTATTCGGGGAAAACAAATTTCCTAATTACTTTAAAAAGCTTGACTCACGTGGACCATTTAATATGACATTTCCTGCAAGGAAAGAACATCTCGCCGATGCTGGATTTACTGTTTCGATTTGTCTATTTAGGACTTTGTCTTTTATGGATTTAATACTAAACTGGATTTAATTGTCGTTATTGGCTCGAGACTTGATACCAATAATTTGTGAGTTAACTCGAACAAAAGTCCTTTTCACAAGTTTATTTTCTTTATCAATGATTTATTTGTCATACCTTCCAACATCCACATCTATAAATCATGTCAAATTATGCAACACTTTAATTAAAAGCAACTCAGACATTAAATTAAATTGATAAAATCTTCACAATTTTTAATGAATTGATATTTGGAAAAGAGATAGGCATTACTAAGGAACCCTCATGGACTCAAGAAATACCAAGAAGCAAGTATGTTACCTCGATGATCAGGAGGTGCTCTTAGCTTAATGGTTATAGTCTTAGGAAACAGAATCGGTTATCTGAGTTCAAATCCTTGGCTGTTTATGTTTCAAATACCACTAATTCCCTTTGAAAAGGCATGCATCTATCTGTTCTCCCCTGAGCTATAGGAAAATAGGAGGGGAAACTGGGTTTCTTAGTCTTGCTTTGGCAACCAGTTTAGGGGAAAGAAAACTCTGAATTCAGACCAGCTGTACTCCGCTAAAAAATTGACATTATGTCGCATCCTGCCAGTGGTGGAAGGGTTGGATAAATAGACACCATGACAATCTACTACTACTACTACTAATAATAATAATGTGTTGTAGAGCATGATCTGTTTAAAATATGTTGGGACTTCAACGTATAAACTGATCCTGAGATCCAAACAATATGTCTAGATTTTGTAATTTTGCATAAGACCTCCTAAGGTTTGGTTTGGTTTCTTTGTTTAATGGCATATCAACTCTTCGTAGGTTATTTAATGCCAAAGCCATTCCCCAAGAAGAACAGTAGTGGTACTATTTAACCCATAGCTGGGAGGATAAGGGGGTTCATACCTTTCCCAAGGGTATTTGCCCGAAAGTGAACGTAATAGCGAGACTGGAGTACGAACTCGCTTACTACGATTCCGCAGGCAATCGCTTTAACCATTACACCACGAATACCTCCTAACGTAGTATGCTCATAGATGTAAACATATCTGTCGATTTTCTTTGCATATTTTTTTTTATTAGAATGCGATATTAGGTTGGTTATTCAGTTAATTTTATCTCAAAATTGAATAGAAAGATCTAATTTGCACAGCAAGCAAACAAAATGGACATGTGCAGGAGCCAAACCCACGACCAATCAGCGGTGGTGGTGGGGGGGAGAATTTGGAAAAAAAGCAAACGGAAAGCGTTTTTTGTTTAATAAGAGACTTTTCTTCCAATATATACGTAAGCAAAGTTGGCGACCGTAGTTGAGAGCGACCCGAAGGCTCCCTTTTCAATAGCTACTACACCGAGGTGTAGGGGGAGGCGCTACTCCTTTCCCTTGATTGCTCCATTTTACCCTTGATACGTACCTTATATTGCTGAGTGTTAAGCAAGGAAGTATCAAGTACCATTTTTTAAAAGTCTTTGGTATGACTCGACCTGGGATTGGACTCAGGTCTCCCGGACCATTGGTGAATGTGTGTGTGTGTGTGTGTGATCGATCAGAAAATGAAACACTTGAATTTTTTTCCCCTTCTTTACAAAATCTGTTGTAGAACACGGGTGATTATTATTATTATTATTATTATTATTATTATTATTATTATTATCTGTAAAATAGTGTTTGCAAATTTTGATAATTTAATCCTCATTATTTTTACTCATTAAGATTTCATTTTAGGGCGTTTATGTTGGGAGCATAGAGAATATAGTTGTGATAGTTTCAAATATCTTGATTTCTCATGTGTAAACAATTAACCATTTTGAAATGTTGGAATTTTCAATGTAATTCTATACAATATCTAATCTATTCCGAGTACGCTGGATAACTTGCATTATAGGATGTAAATAATTGTCACTCTTCGAAAAGATAACAATTCTCACATGGGATAATAACCATTGGTTTACAATCATTAAGAAACTAAACTGAAAAAATTGTGATTTATCTGTGACCATCAGAAAAATCTAGGAAAAGGATCAGCAGTAAAAAAAAAAAAAAATTGAATCCGTTCGAAAATAAAAAAAAAAGGAGACGATTGAAAACTGTCCAAATGATTTCTGGTAGGAAGCAAAAATTACTTAGTTGAGGTTCTCTTCAACAAGTCCTACTGAAAAATTACAGATTATTTGAGAGACCTCTAAATACTTTATAACACTTTTCCCTTCACTTAATGAAATATTACAACCACGAAAATGACTTCTTCAACTTACTATTTCTCGTTAACTGTTCTTTGTTTGGGTTCATATGCAGTTACCCTCACTTTTGCTATCCGTTTGAATAAGCTTACATTTGTTTCCTCTTTTAACTAAAGAGTTCATGATCTGACCAAGTCTTTGTTCAGATGATTGCATTGGCGAAAAACTGACAGTTACTAAGCGCCGTTAGCTCAATGTCTACGCTGATGTACCATATATATATATATATATATATATACTCTTACTGATATTTAACCCTCATTATTAATATATGTATCAAACAGAATTATGTATATATATGTGTGTGTGTGTGTGTGTGTGTGTGTACATAGTTTAATAGCTTAGGGCAAACAGCAGGATGCATTGGCCTCTACGAGAACACAGAGTTCATGTGTTATAAAACGAGAAGGAGCCATCACCACTTTAAGTGGTAGGCATCTTCAGCAGCAATATCTCATTTACTGAAAGTGATGTTAACATATGTTTAGCGAAGGCATGGACTTCTCTCGACAGGTTATCGATCATATAGAAGTCTGATCTATCCGATGAAATAATACGGGATTTCTTCCAAGCTGTGTCTATATCAACACAACTGTATGGATTCTACACATTTACGTTGACAAAATGCATGGAGAAAATATTAGATGGGAACTACACAAAAATGGTAGTGCAGTTTTGAAAAAGTCCTGGAAGCAGTTGCTGTACGGCCATTTACCTCCCATCTCAAAAACAAAGTAAGACGAACAAGACATACGAGGTGGGGCACTGCTATAAAACCCTCCACATGGACGCACCAGTGTTGGCCAACAAGTAAGAACTAGCATCATCTTTGTGCGGATACTCGATGTGATTTAGAGGAGCTACTAGGAGTGATGGATGACAAGGAGGGATGCGGGGAGAAAAAGAGAGCGTCAAGGAAATCCGTGCCGTCTACGTGTCCTAATGATGATGATAATGATGATATATGTAGAGAGAGTTTGATGGAGAGAGAAAGACAGATGAGAGAAAGAGAGAGAGAGAAACAGAAAGTGACAAATAGAGAGAGAGAGAGAGAGAGAGAGAGAGAGAGAGAGAGAGAGAGAGAGAGAAAGGTAGTGAAGAATATGCCATTTATTAAGTAAGGAAATATACTCGACGAGTCAAAACCTTTAGAAGGCTGTTTGCATTTCCCTTTGCGTTTAGTGAAGGCACGAATACCCTTGGATAAAGCATGAATCCATCTCTTCCCTCTGCAGGTTTGAGTGGAATAGTGAAGTAGACTTTATGGGCAACCAGTCTAGGAGATGGAAAATCTCTTAAAATTTGATGAAATGTCGTTCGGAAGAACCTGTAGTACACATAGTCGCCATTCTTCTGTTATTAACTTATCCAAAAAGTGCGGCAGGTTTTATACAAGCCTTCACATGCTATAATCAAATTAACTGTGGATATAGTTCAATGGTTCGCATATTTATACACCTCGTTGTGCTCTCATACATCGAGATCTACGTTGTAATGGCATATTTGTATGCGTGTGTCTATTGAGCTTCCGGTGTAGATCGAATGTTGATGGTCTATGATTCTTGCTTGTTAACAAGTCTACAGTTATAATACGTACGAAGATTATCTTAATAGAACCCAAGCCCCAAAACAAGGAGTAGACAATGAGATGTCAACACAAAAATGGTCTACAAGACTTGCTTGCAAACTACGATGGATTTTTTCAGGAAAGATGATAGCTTCGAAGACCGCCTGTCACCATGTTTTCCTCTTATCAAGATGTGTTGGCCATTGAAGGTAATAGTTCTTTCATGGCCTGCAAGCCTTTTGTTAGACAGCACTAATTTATTCGCAACAAGTAACAATGCCTAAAATGAGTGTCATTTGTAGAAACTGGACTTAATCTTTGAGGGCGTCTGGATTCTTCTAGATTCTGATTTTATGATTCTGTCCAAGTATACACTGAGGATGGTGCAAGAACCGCACATTCAAGTATATATTTACTCAGTCCCTCTTCCACGTGCAGGAAGGGATACAAGGTCAATTATTTTTTGCAAACTTGTGACTAGTTTGAAATCAGAGTTTTCCTTCTCTAAGTTGGTTTCCATAACATAAGTTAAAGGGTCAACTCTGTCCTACTATTCAACAATAGGTATTGGGAGAGTAATTGGATTCATATCTTTACTAAGGGTATTAGCGCTATGCGAAATGCAAACGGCTTTGAAATCAGATCCCCAATCTATTTACTCGACCATAACCCAATCATTTACACCACAAGCACTTGTTCAAAAAGTTCTGTCCGAAGAGGCATAGGTGAAAGCGGTAGATTACCCCTGATCTGATACCTTTTAAGGAGTGTCATCAGTAAAACGTTTGTAATGTCTGCAAAAGGTTTCACCAAAAAATAACAATAGAAATACTAATGAGAATGTATACTTGCGAAATAATAAAAGGAATACACAAAAAAATGCTGCTCTGGATAAATTGATCAGTATATACATATATACGTGGTGCCTTCAAAAAGTTTCCAGATTTTTTGTACAGGCATTTAAAATTGTCGTAGACTTTTGAAAATTCAGTATGTTATTGCTATACATCTTATGAGATGACTGACCAATTTTTATGATTTCAGGTTCAAATGAACAGCTACAGCAGCAATTGGAATACACCCTACTGATTGTCACAGCTGGTGAATTTTAAAAATGCAATCTGGACGTGAGGACACTTTAGAAGAACGATATGCAATAAAATTCTGTTTTAAAACTTGGAAAAAAATGCCACAGAAACGTATGGAATGCTTCAGACTGCTTTTCGACCATCTTGCATGAATCGAGCATTAGTTTTTGATTGGCATAAGAGATTCAAGGAAGGTAGGGAGTCTGTAAGGGATGATAAGAGGTGTGGGAGGAGTAAGGAAGTCAATATACCATAGTTGATTGGCCAGAGGGTTAGGGGTAGGGTTATAGTTACTATGTTTAGGTTTTAAAGGAAGAGATACCGTCGGAAGAAGCCAGCACTCTTCAAATCGGGTCAGTGGCATTTCCACCAGGACAATGCACCAGTCCACAACTCCATCCTTGTCACAGACTATTTGACCAAGATGGGCATCAAGACAGTTGCTCACACTCCCTAAAGTCCAGACCTTGCTCCCTGTGACTTTTGGTTATTCCCTAAGCTCAGAGGCTGTCGTTATGAGACAATTTAGGAGATGAAAGAAGCAGTGACGAAGGTCATTGACACGCTGACACAAGAGGACCTCCATGGGGCCTTTCAGAAGTTGTTGGAACGGTACAACAAGTGCACTGCAGCCGGAAGAGATTACTTCGTAGAGGACTAGAGTTTCATGTGTGTACTATCAAGAAAAGTGCTCATACGAAAAAAGTCTGGAAACTTATTTAATGATCCTCGTATATATATATATATATATATATATATATATATATATATATATAATGAGTTTGAATGAGTAATCAAATGTTACAGGACAAAGAAAAAACTATTGTAGAAAACAAAACCATTTTCTCAACAATTTTAACATCTAGTTTGACTCCCAAAGTCAGGTGAGAAGACCGTATTTTATAGCCTTAAACAAGAAGAAAGAGTACCTCCCCGATCGATGATGTGTCTGTGCTAGCGGGTGAAAATGAAATAAAAAAATATTACGCCAATAAAGATGTAGAAAGTTATAGTTAGGTTGGTACAAATAATTGCACGGGAATTTGGATCCTTACTCAGAACACCAGAACGGAGATGGAATGAGATTCAAGCGAGAATTTGTCCAGATAACAACCGTCTGCATAATGCTCAGGAAAGTGCTTGTGATTCGCTGCCCTCAATTTCCAAAAATAACCAAACATCTCTTTAAAAAACCAAATGCAAGAACTAATACAGGTAGACAACCAATTTTCCAGTATCCAAAAGTGATAAAACTCTTTTAGTCCGGAAAAAATCACGAATTCACTGCATACCTACGGGCTTAATGAAGTATGCAAAATTATTCTTTTTTGAGGCAACTGTTCAGTCCTTCTTTTAGTGATGAAATTTTTTAAGTACAACGTTCTGATCCCCAAATATGCATCTCTTATCCAGCCCCAATGATAAAAGAAAACATGATGAAGGCTAAACTATTTTTTCTCATTTGTACGCGTGGAAAGTATATTTTATTGAGAGAAAACATTCATTTTTCTCAGTCTTGTGATATTGTGAAAATTTTAAAAGAGCCTTAG
>CAUZXS010004835.1:80000-82500 GCA_963585895.1 Sepioteuthis lessoniana
TTAAGTGTTATATATATATATATATATATATATATATATATATATATATATATATATATATATATATATATACATATATCAGTGTATGGTTTTCACTATCTCACTTAGTGGATTTGTGGCCGACCAAATGCAGTATAATTTGGAGAGTGCTCAATATCAGGGATAGAGCTATTATATAATGATAAATTTATATATATATATATATATATATATATATATATATATATATATATATATATATATTAGTTTTCATATATATTTTATAGCATGGATGCTTATCTGCGACCAAAGGTTTCCTTTCCGGATGATTGTCGTAATATGACGGCATGAAACATATGGTTGCAGATAAGCATTCATATTATTAAATATATATCAAATTTAATATATATATATATATATATATATATATATATATATATATATAATCTTATTTCTATTTCTATTTCTTATAACACGTGGAATTTTTTTGAGTTGCTATTAAGATTTAGTCCCTCTCTTCAAATGTCTTCTTGGCGATCTTCATCCATCTTTTTATGCTATTCAATACCTTAAAATGTCTATGACTTTTTGACTTTTTCTTTTGATGTTTTACTTAACGTTTGTACTTTAATTAGTGCGATAATAACTTCTCGAAGTGTAGAAATCATTACTCTGCCTTTTATAGTTTTCAATTTCCTTCATAAGAGTATCGACATAATTCTCCCAGAAGACAAGTCTTCTTCTCCCTATTTCTTCCCGTCACATACACTCAATGAACGTTTGGATTGCAAAGTTTCATGCATGGTCGTTCTTGGATCAAAAATTCTCAATTTTCATGTTGCCCAGCTTAGGAAAGACATTGAATCTCTGATACTTGATATCATCAAAAAACTCTCCAGTCCACCATCCTTTAATAGTTACTGATTTTCATGAAACAATTCGCTGAGTCTTGCTGATCTATTTTTACTTGGGTTTCGATAGTTTAAGTTCTACCTTTAGTTTTTTTTTTCAGAAATACTTTTGAAGCTGTTCTAAAAGCTCAAAGAATGAAGAACTTAAAGGTCTCGAAGTTTTTTTGCAAGGTACAAATATTTTTCAAACCTTTTACACAGGAAGTTAGTCAAGCAGATCCTTAATTTTGTAACGACTTCGAGTTTTACTTCCTGTTCTACAACGAGTTAATTCACTCTTAAAAATATATTGATTGATAAAAATTGCTTCATTTAAGATATTTACTAAGCACGAACCGAGTTTGAATTTCATGTTTGGTTGGATGGTTTGTTTAATGGCATATCAACCTTGGTGGGTTATTTAGTGCCAAATCGATCCTTGTAGAAGAACGGAAGTATTACTATTTAACATTTTGCTGCCGATGTACATTTTATATGAATGATTTCAGAAAAGACATGGACACATTTCTACTTTCTTAATGTATATTTATTATTTAATCTGGATCAAAGAAACAACAGAAGAGAGAACCCATTAAAAGACCACACACATTGCAGTAGCAATAATTTGTTATACATTATTCAATATTATTGGCACTTTTTTGCTAAATATAGACATTCTTGGTGCAAACATTGGGTAATAGGGCAACAAATAAGAAGTACATTCAAGACATTAGTAAATTGCTTCTGAGTCGAAGTTGCTAAATATTGCTATATGGCTGGTACTTTATTTGATTTTATTTACGAACAGTTTGCCCCAATGGTGGAGATACCTGATGGAAATTCTTTCTTCAGTTGATACTTTAATTATAAAGGTTAGCCTTGTCTAGCACAAAGCCAAAATAGTTGGGTACTTTATAAAAATTGAGCTCTCCAAAAGTAACTGTATAATTCTAACTTGGCACTTGCACAATCATTTTACCTACTTTTATCCAGGCCAACACTACCACAAAGAAATTAGGAACTTCAAAAACTTGACAAATACCTGATGAAGACAAAAGAATATATAGGCCGAAACACTTTTTTACCCCCAACAAGGGTGAAAAAAAAGGATTGAAGTTTGAGCAATTTTTATTTGCTGGCGTTTTTCTTTTTAATGAAAATAAAGTTTTTTTCTACGGTATAGTCTTTTACCATTTTTTTAAATGATAGTATTGACACTTTTGTGCACTCATAATGTAAAAAATAGATATTTATGTTGTATCAAGCAGATTAATTTCATTTTTTAAAAAAATTTGTTTTGGTCTTGTTTTTTCTAAGATAGAACTTTAGACCCTAAAAAATAAATTTTAAAAACAAAATGTCAAAGGAAATTTGATAAGATATATATGTGACATAAATGAAAGAGTGAAAGATTAAAATTGAGGCATTGTATTGATATTTAATTACAACAATAATAATCGCCTTATAAAGGCTTCTATAATCTCAGAATCTGGTTTGAGGGAAAAGGTGAGTTTATCGACTTTTCAGAGGTAAATGTGGACCTTAGAATTTTCTAGAAAATAAGTAGACAAGATCATTAAACTTATGGTCTCATCCTTTATCAGAAGAAATAACATTTTCTGACTGTTAAC
>CAUZXS010004835.1:85000-102500 GCA_963585895.1 Sepioteuthis lessoniana
TATATATATATATATATATACACGTTTCTCTCTGTGATTACATCTATCTATCTATCTATCTATCTATTTTTCCCTTGTAAAATGGCAAATAATTTTACAAGGGCCGATTAAAAGTATTTGGAAAATATTCTTGATATGTATGCATATATTCGCATTTTATTGTGTATGCGCGTGGAAGTATGTATGTTTGTCTGTGTACCATCTAGTACATTAACTTTTTGATATGATAGTAATTGTAAAAACGTTTGTAACCTGAAAAAGATTTGGAAAAAAAACTTATAAAACGACTTCAGGTCCAAAAAAATATTCTTTGTCATAATTGAAAAATACTTAAGATATGCATAAACAAAGATAAATCCAATAAATTCTTATGTCTTATTCAATTCTCACTTTAGTCAACACTCTAATACGTTTTAATCTAAATTATGATAGTGTAATTGCATCAACTGGTTTTCTACGTTCGACATATACCCTTATATAAAGCACCTCACGAAGTCCAATGTTAGCAAGGTAAATTAATAGTGAGTTCGATTCTCACAAGGAGCTCCATACTTTTGGTTTTCTGCTTTATTTAAACCAAGTTTGGTAAATGTACATTTTCTTCTTTTTAAGTTGAGGAATTCTATTGTGAATTGAAGTTTTGTAAATAACTAAACTGTATATCTAAAAAAATCTGCTATCATAATCCCAACATCTGACTTGAAAACAAATAATTACATCTTGACCATATGACTTTTAGATATGACCAAGTCGTTTGCTTTTCTATGAAAATGTATGAAGTTTGACCTTTTATTTAAGAACAAACCAAGAAAAATGAGTCCCTGACACAACCAGGAAGCAAAAATTATTCCCTTTTTTAAAATCACAATAAAATGAACGTTTTCATCTTTGTTGTCAATGTTGAATTTCAAATGGTAACTTAAAAATATAAAGTTGCACACACATGTGCCTAACTTCATTAGTTTAAGAAAAAATATTCAGTAGTTTTTGTCTTTTATTAGAGCGTGTACATTTCCATCATTTTCTGACATCGATGATACATTCAAATATATGTGCGTATTTTTTTAAAGTCGGATTTGCTTGTATGACCTTTATTGTAGGACAATGTCGTTTGTCTCAATGTCATTATCTTTGGTTGTAACCCTTAGGAATTTTTTTTTACCTCACTTAGACAGTGTACTATAAGATGAAGGTAGACTTTCACTTATAAAGAAGGAATTACAATTGGGAATGGTTTCTTGTAATTATGACAATAATGTCTTCTTTAATTATGACAAAGGTGGCCTCTCGCAAATAAGGCGAACAGCAGCGTTAAAGAGATCTTCTTATATCAGTGACGAATATTAACTGGTTGCCTATACTTTTTAACACAAAATACTGCTACGACAGTTTCTATTAATGAGAATAATTACGAAAATAAAAGTTGTTCCCATCATTATCGGCGCACTGGGAGCATCATAGAAGTAACGATGGAAAATGGAAATTCGAGAAGCAATTGAAACCATCTGGACGACAATAATACTAGAATTATCAAAATTAATTATACGAAGAAGGAGATATTAAGAAGAATTGTTGTCACTTGGTTTCCCGTTAAAAACACAAGATGAGACTGGTGTGAAAAAAATCATATAATTATCATAATAGCAACAATACTTATATATCAGACCGTATCTACATATGACTAAAATTCTCATGATGTTTATATATATGTACTTATGTATATAACTTTAAACCAGCAAAAACGGTATGTCATAACAAGACATTTTTTAGAGCAATAAGCTTAAATGCTTTAACTTAGAGAATAAAACAGTTTTCAGTTTGATTTGCGACGGAATGATTATTATATGGATTATGTATTTGCGTTGAACGTCATTTATTCTAATCCCCCAATTTTTTTAATAGAACAGAGAAAACTATGAAATGCCAATTAGAATCCCTTCTTTGTTTCAAAATAGAATCCTCTCTATCCCCTTAGACCACGGTTACCAACGACCATATTATAGTACTGAACAATACATATAGCTCTACTTTATTAATGAAATAATAAAATGATAGATATCATTAAATTATTATAATAATTATTAAGTAGAACAATAACTATTAAGTTATAATATTATTCATTAGATATTGTTAGTAAATAACAATGATTAAATGGTGCAATTAATCATAATAATCAAATACCAATAATTACAATTCAATAGTAAGTATTAAATTATAATAAATATTATCATAAAATGAATGTTTTAATAATAGGAATTATCATTATTAAATAATAATAATAATAATAATAATAATAATAATAATAATAATAATAATAATAATAATAATAATAATGCTGTTCCGGCAGACCAGAGAATAAAACTGAAAGAATGTGAAAAGAAGGATTAGTACCTGGACCTTGCAAGGGGATTGAAAAAACTATGGAACATGAAGGTGATAATTGTGATTGGTGCTTTTGGTTCAGTAACAAAAGGATTATTAAAGGGACTGGAGGACTGGGAAGTTGGCAGACGAGTGGAGACCATCCAAACTACAGCATTATTGAGAACGACCAGAATACTGAGAAGAGTCCTGGAGACTCGAGGAGACTTGCTGTCACTCAAACTCCAGTGAAAGACCCCCAGCTAATGCTGATGTGAAAAACCATAAAGGAGTAAATAATAATAATAATAATAATAATTATTATTATTATTATTATTATTAATTTTATTATAGGATGTTGATGAAAGTCATCCTTGCTTCTCCGAAACATTATTATTATTATTATTATTATTATTATTACTATTATTATTATTATTATTACTATTTAACTAACATAGTACCCGTTAGAACTATCAAGGATCTGACAATCCATGTGCAATGTTTAGGATCAAAGTGTCACTTCAGGTATTTCAGTCCTGGGATTACTTTAATATCTGTTCCGTGTGTTTTAGTATTGTAAAGTTAATTTTACTGTAATGTTCAAGTGGATATATTACTTGATTGATTCCCTTTTGGTTAGATGTTTGAATCAAAGTAGGATTCATTTGTTAATTTTACATTTGCTTTTCAGGGAAACAAAGAAATTTACTGAAAATTGTCAAACATTTGATCTGGTATGGAGTGTAAATAGCAAAAGATAAAAAAAAATGTTTCAATTTTACATTCACGTGATTTATGTTCAATTAAGGGAAATTTTGATACAACTTCTCATAAAGTAAATATAAATAAATGAGTTTAGACGAATATCTGTTAGTTTATAAATCAAACTGAATACATTTTTAACTGTGATAAGTAACTGTTTGCACACACACACACGCGCGCACACACAGACAGAGGGAGTAGCAGAGACTGTAGAGAAAGTGTGTGCGTATGCGTGTGCATGTGTGAGAGAGAGAGAGAGAGAGAGACAGACAGACAGACAGACAGAGAGAGGTATATAATACAGACTTATGTATTTGATTAGATTGAGAGAACATAAGGGAGATAAAGATTGATATAAACAAACTGATATATATATATATATATATATATATATATATATATATATACATATATATATATATATATATATATATATATATGCACACACACATTCACACACACACACACACATATATATATATATATATATTATATATATATATATATATATATATATACAAAGGAACAAACTCGGATTGATAGATTGATAGATTCGGGGAGAGACAGAGAAAGTTACAGATACAAAGAAAATGGAAGAGACAGAGAGATTGCAATGATGAGACAGAAATATAGAAAGAGAGAAAAGAGAGAGATTGACATGAAGAGAGAGTGATCGAAAGATACGTAAAGAGAAAGAAGGAAAAGAAGAAAATCAATACGAAGATAGAACGATAGATATATTAAAGAAGAGCAAAAAGAAGGACAGAGATAAATATGAAGATGAGAGACATAAAGATGAAATGGGGAGAGGAGAATAAAAGACTGATGCACAGACTGAAAGAGAAAGACCATAAAAAATAAATGAATGAATATTGAGATCTCTTTAAAGAAAATCCTCTGCAAATTGTTGTCTGTCTATTAAAGATAAGCTAAATAATGTGTATATATTGCGTACAACGAAAACATCTTTATATCCGTTAAATTAAGGGAGAGCAGAGAGCCGCGAGAAGTAGGTTCATGCCTTTCCTTAAGTAATTTTGTGCTAAATAATCCTAATAAGAAAAGGTAAAATTCGAGCTTGGTTTGGCAATTTCATTTTCTATGCTGGTAACCGATACTCAACCAGAGTCATGTTTGCTGGGGGTGCAGCATATTTCCCCCGTGTATCCAAATAAAGCGTAGATTTTATAGGTAGATTTTTGTTTTTATTTCACCACACTCTCTATGAATGAGAAGCCGACGCAACTCAATCTTCCAAAGCCTAAATTCTGTTCATTCATTCTTATTAAATATCACAAATAATTTTTAGAATCAGACAATTTGTATTGCATAGATGAGAACAAACTGAAATCTCTTTAAATCAAGATTCCATTCGTCTGTTGAGCCAAAACTCATCAAAATATTTATGGAATATGTATTTAATATGGAAAGGGAACAGATTTGATCCTTAATACCCAAGAACGAGACCATGATCAGGGAGAAGTTGATTCATGTCTTTCTTAACAGCGTTTGTGCAAATTGAACATTAGCAGGTTCCGTTGAAATTCAAAGTCGACTTGCCAATTTCGCATTTCATGATATTAAACGGTAAGCATTATACAACTCAGTACCAACACGCACATACTCTCTTTCTTTCTCACTCTCTCTACCTCTCTATTTCTCTTTTCCGCTGTCACACACAGACACACACACTAATATGTGCATGTGTGTGTGTGCACGTGTGCGCGCGGGTGTGTGAGTGTGTGTGTATGTGTGTGTGTGTGTGTGTGTGTGTGTGTGTGTGTGTGTGTGTGTGTGTGCTCTTTCTTTATAGGCATTCATTGAGAACGAGATGTACTTTGATTAGTACATGTGTACTTACTATCTCTCTCTCTCTCTCTCTCTCTCTATATATATATATATATATATTCTCGTACGTTGGTGTAACTACATATACAAGGATATTTTTGACAGAGCTTCTAACAAATACGTGTGTTTTGTGTATATGTTTGTGTATGTATGCACATGTGTGTGTATGTATATGTTTGGATGTGTACGATAGTTGATCAACAAAACTGAAATGTACTTATTACCTGAATTTTCGTTTGCGATTCTCGCTACACATATTGTTAGATTTGGGGATTAACAGATCCCCAACACTAAACGAAATGCGTTAACAAAAAATGAATATTTTTTTTACAAAAATGAATATTTTTTCACCATTAGGTTGCGTACTTAATGATGCAGCTAGGAATACATACATAAATACATACATATATATATATATACTATATATATATATATATATATATATATATATATATATATATATATATAGTTTAAGACACTCTGAAAAACGACGCGCGTGACTCTTTCACAAGGTCGTTTCAGTGTCCCAGAATTCCTGACTGGTCGTAATGGCACAGTGATATCATCTTAATATATTTGTGCTGTCAACTACGAAAATCTTCATGTTAATCAAACGGTTTAATCAATCGATGTCATTTCTTCCTCTGATTAACAATGTGACGAATAAGAAGAGATTTTGTTTTAGTTTTTTTTTTAAATCTACTGACTACAATTGTTCTTACTCATTGGCTAAAAAAGATAACAAAATTCCTTCCATATGCAGTCATTAGCTAAATAACAACTTCACTTGTCCGTAATCAAAACGATCGTATTCCGATAATTCGGAAAAGGTGATTTTTATTTGACGGAACTGATGATTGCTATGATTGTGATTCTGGCACAAGGCTCAGAGATTGGGTTGAACTTACAATTCCATATTAATGATTTGCTAGACTAGTTCGTTAACCTTTGCCCTACGAATGGTTGACCAAATTATAATTATACATTGTTTAGCTTAGTTTTGGTACACAGTTTTAAGGAGCCCCCCCCCCAGCGAAAACCCGTAAATAGTAAGAAGTAATTATCTGCTTGAGTTTAGTAGCAATCATCCTTCACCAAAGCGCAGTAAAGACACGTTTAAGATTGCCATGGGGTCACAATTTAACGGTAGTCAATAAGAAAGGCAGTCTTTGCAACAGGCCATCGGTTTAAACGCTACATTAAACAGACATGAAATCTTAAGTGATCGTTATTTTATTTAACTGTATAGGGACTTGCAAATATCATTGGTTTTTGAGTAAAAAATATTATTAGGTTATTTCAAAAGTTCTCTGTGAAATCTTTTAAACAATATTAGGAAAACCTGTTGTCATTTAAGTTTGCTAATTGTTTCACTCTAACTGATCCTATAAACTGGTTTGCACGTGGTGGTAGAAATAGCTTGGTGGAGCCCATTCATCTCCTTGACCATAGCAGGTTTGAATTCAAAGTTTTCCTCCTACTGGTCTGTTTGCCAGAATCCAGTCTTCAATACTATTTACCCATCGCTGGAAAAGAGCGAGGTTGCTGGATTATACTTTCCTCAGAGATATTAGTGCTATGTGAAATGCAAGTCGGGTCCAATCCCTTCAACGATAACCGTTACGCTGTGAGTGCCTCCAATGATTGTATATGCAGATACATAAAATATCAGCTTAAAAGTGTGTTTGTAAAATTTTTAAGAGCTCAAAGATAAAGAATAATCTGAAAGACTTTAACAATCGAAAACAGGTGAATTAGAGGAATCTTTTAAGAAAGATTTAATACGAAAAATACGTCAAGAATAAAATTTTCTTTTTTGTAAGACGTGGAAATTAATTTAGTAATAAAAAAATTATCATTTTAATCTATATAAATCATAATCATTTTTTAAAGGTTGGAAAAATTTGTATCATAAGTCCTGTGTAGAGGTTAAGATTGTCGAAAGATATTAAACCTGCGATTTTGAACAATCAAAAACTTTCTAATGTGATTTCTTGATTGATTGATTTTAACGGCATATCAACCCGTCTTTGGTTATTTTATGCCGACAGGTTAGGTAATTGTGATTAGTGTACGTTCATATTTTTGTGTTGTTGTTTCTTGAGAGTTTTTGTCAGGTCCTATTAAATATAAATAATTTTTAAACAAATAAATTTGACCCATAGATAGCACCCTAACAGATACTACCACTTCGTATCAGAGTGGACTTGGGAATAATGGCAATAAAGGGGCACTGAAAACTTCCCTGATCTCCAGAAGTGGAATCTGGCTATTAGATAGTATAGTGTTATACAAAAGATACCCCTTTTGGAGGGGAGTCTTACTTCTCTGAAAGCGATACAGTTAGAGTATTCTAATCCCGGGTAACAGAAAAATGTTTATTGATGGATGATTTAAAAGCCTCTTTCTTATAAAAGAAAAATCTTTAAAACATTTTTTATCCTTATTAGTTTAGTACATAAAATTATGATATGGTTTGGTTCCTTAGTTTAACGGCATATCAACCTTCGTAAGTTATTTAATGCCAAAGTCATCTGTGTAAAAGGACTGTACTAGTACTAATTAACCTAGAAATGGAACTTAAGGGGGATCCTACCTTTCCCAAGGGTATTAGTCCGAAAGTGAACGTTATAGTGCGACTGGTGTTCGAACTTGCTTATTACGGTATCGCCCTTCGGCACTTTTACCACTATGCTACGTAAATTCCCTCCAAATATGTTGTGATTATTCTTCTGATTGATTGGTTGGTTGGTTGGTGGGTTGGTCGTTTTTTTAGGGCGTATTAAACTGAAGTTATTTAATGCCAAACCCTGTTTATATTAGACATCAAATAGATGATTTATAAACAAATAGTTTATAGGTAACATTTTCTAACCTGAGCTCATTTATTTCCTCAGACTTAAATAGTTTCAGATTTAGAAAATGATTATATATTTCTATTTGGCTCATAAATGGGACTCTAACAATTGCTATCAGTCCAGGTAAGAGTAGACCTGGAAGTAATGGTGATAAAGGGATACTCCATATTTCAAAGCTACTGAACTGGAGCCTCACTATCAGATGATTGTGTGTCACATCAAGGAAACATGTTGTGGTTGGGGTTTTACCCATTCGGCAGATGTACAATCTGCCTATTCTACAACCCCAGCTAACAATTATTCTTTTGAATAAATAACTGACCTACACGCCATCAAACTTTGCCGAATCCTAACGATTTTTCTTCATATTTCATGTCATCTGGTTGGCGAACTTACTAATACTTCAATGGGTACGCGGTTAACGTAATGGTTATCGTCGTAGGAAATGGAATCGCGTTCAAATCCTGGGCGAGTCAGTTTGCGTTTCACTTTGGAGAAGGCATAAATCCATGTTCCCTTAAATAGTAGGGCATACTGATTTAATCTTCGTTAGGTAACTAGTCTTGGAGAAGAAAAACTCTGAATTCAAACCAGCTGTACTCCACTTAAAAATTTATCTCATATTACATCCTGCCCATGGCCGAGGAGTTGCGTAAATTGGAGTTATTTCGTGACTTATCACTACTGTAGTGTGTCATTCCATCATCATCGAGTATTTCAGACTTATGACTTTGTGAATTACTAAGTTAAGCTTACTAAATATCTTTCTTCCTCATCGTTAAGAGCTTTGCAAGTTTCTCTTTAAGAAAATGACGACTGAATTTGATCTTCGTTAACTTCATCACACTTGTGCCATTGCCTCAAGCTATTCTCAGCATAGTAAATAACTATTAGCTTAATTCACCGGACACAAATAGTTACCAAGCTCATTTTACAAACACTACTTCAGTAAAGAGTTCGATCTTTAGTGGATATGCAATAGCATTTATTTGTGTTGGTGGTTCGATTGTCACGTGGTACCCCGCTTCGGTTAACCAGTGACAGACAAAAGCTTTCTTTCAGGAAGTAACACAATATCAGAAAATAAAAAGGTGTTCAATAAAATTTAGTGAATAATTAAAATATAAAATTTCAAATTTTATACCAATATATTTTGGGCTAATTATTCTAAATTTCATGTTTTGAAGTTAAATAAAAAAAAAGTAGAAAACAGTTTCTATTTATTTATTTATTCATTCATTCCTTTTTTACTAGAGAAACTGCAATTTTATTCTGATGTTTCGGCTCATCTTTAATTCGAATCATATTAAAGATTGAGTGCGTTTTTGAGTCCAGAATCTTTTGCCTTTGTCATGTAAGATTTTATTTTGTATTTTGTTTCGGTGTGAGCCTCAAAAGATCAAATGACAGATACAATATTTACGAGACACACCGAGAAAAAATGTTCGTAACACGCTTGTAAAAATAAATTGTAAACTACTACTACTACTACTACTACTACTAATAATAATAATAATAATAATAATAATAATAATAATAATAATTATAATAATAATAATAATAATAATAACAACAGAGAATCAGAAAATGTCCAAAACAAAACCAAAAGAACAATAATTGCACTGACATATAGAAATACGCACAAAAGGAAATGTAAACAAAATAAAGGATGGTACTATGAAGAGGACATTTGAAGAGAGAAACTGAATTCTTATTAATAAAGATTTAAAACAATTTTATAAGTAGGAATTTATTTGGATATATCAAATTGATCAATGCAGGTGATACAGAGATAAAGAACAATTTGATAAGAACCAACTCTATTAAGAAAATATTGATTAAACATTCGGAATCGTCATAAGCCAGTTAATTGTTAATTATATAAGAATTGAACAAATGATAGTTGATCAAGAAGGTGTATAGAAATAAACATAATTCGATAGAAAAGTTGATTCAATGGAAACTGTGCAAACAGTTAGAATTTTATTAAGCAAAAGAATATCAGAAAGCAAAATAATTCCAAGGGAACAAAAGGCAAAATTTAAACAGATCCTCCAATCGAAGCAAAAAGGGAAAGGCTTGTCATCGGAATTAACAAGAAGAAAATTTATCGAATAGTAGATGTCGTTGTTCCAGCAGACCATACAGTAAAAGAGAAAGAAAATGAAAAGCTGGTAGAATAACTGGACGTTGTGAGAGAACTGGAAAAATATAATGGAACACGAAAATTGCAGTTATAGCCATCGTTAGTAGTGAGTGTAAAACGTCCGTGAATGGCATCACAAAGAAAATGGAACAGTTAAAGCAAAGAAGAATGATTGAAACCATCTAAACGACTAAAATCTGTTAAAATACTGAGGAAACTGCTAGGACAGAAAGATTTGCAATCAACTGATTTCCACTGAGAGATAGAAGTTATACAGGGTGTAAGAGCAAAAAGTAAGAAATCAATCATTAGGTGAATATATTCGGAACCCTTTTTAAACTTGGCAAGAAAAGAAAAGAAACTCAAAGAGTAAAGAAACTGATAATTATGCATGAAACTTTACACCTGTTGATATGTTTTAATGTAAAAAGAAAAAAAAAAGGTAATCGGCCCTGAATGTTTGTGTTAACTCAGTTTTACCAAAGGACTGAAGAGCCTCATTAGGTTGCAGAGTAACTGGCGACTGATTATGCTCGACACAAGTTGCAACAAAACAGGAAATCAAAAATGTTATTAAAAAATCTAATGACACTAACGTTTTAATAGAAAAGATTAGAAGAATAACAAATGAATTAAAACTGAGATAGATGTTCAGAGGATACTTGCAAAGCGAGACGGGATCATTATAAATACCAGCTTAAAATAAGTGTATTAGAACAAAGTATATTCGAATAAAACAGTGAAAACAGCAAAATGTAAAACGCTTTTTCTACAAAGATGAAACCGTTAACCACATAAGAGTCTGCAACGTGGCAGCTCATGATTTCATGGAAAACTTAAATGAAATTCAGTGGAAAATAATGAATACATAGGCGCATTTTCGTATTTTGTAACATTTTGTTGTATTTGTTATCAAAAATCTTTTCTTATTTTTACAATTATCGTAGAATCCATGCTGGTCACAAAATCTAAATGAATGAAAATGAAATCGACTGATTCTGTACAAAAGCAGAAAAAGTTATGAAATCTATCAAAATCACTTTGCCGCCATGATGAGTTGATTTTAAAGATTTTCCTCTGGACTTATTTCAAGGAATGTCTAATACCAATAAGCCTCTTCAGAAAGAAAACAGAAAAAACTTATGGTAAATATTTTAGAACTCCTTTATTTTTTCAAAACAGAGATTTATCCCAAATTATTTTCTTTACTTTTCCAATTTAAGTTGACGTATTTGAATCTTATACATTTCCTCTCATGGAATTTAAAGATAATTTATGGATGTTTATTGTTTTGTTTTATTTTAAGTTTATATGTTATAAAGTTTGCAATAATATTAATTTTGAATTTTCATCAAGGAATTCAAACTCTTATGGGTCACTTTAGTAATGATGTTAAGGAAGAAGAATCGGTAAACTTAGATATTAGAAAACTTTCTTATTTTTATCAAATAATTACGGCCAGTTGTTCTGTAATATTTTCACAAAAGAAAATTACAAAACAGGAAGATTAAAATGATTTTCTAAATGAGTTTTATTTTATTCTTTTTCAACCTCTCTCTCTCTCTCTTTCTCTCTCTCTCTCTCTCTCTCTCTCTCTCTCGCAAAAACGGCAAATTATTGTGAGAGATTTTTAGATATTTGAGAATAAGGACATTTACAAATCAATTTGCCACTGAATGATAATTTTTTCATTGCGTCGAACGTTATATTTTAATTATTCAAATTCCCAATATAATGATGATAACAATAAAATACTAATTGCAATCATTCACTCCTTCCTAAACGAAACGTCCATATCATCATGGAACGCTGTTTCAACACGAAGCCCAATGGCTTCACAAGACATCTTGGATGAGATAAAGCTACTCACAGAATTAATTCGAAATTGGAAACTTATTCTAAAGAAAATATAACACTGATGAATTATAAAATTTTTGTCATGATTTTAAGAAGAATCAGTTAAATTAAATATGACATAAATTCTTTTGGTCCAGAATTGAAATTTACCGCTGATTGTTTTGTTGCATTTCCACTAAAAGAAAAAGACAAAACATATTTGAAAAATTCTTCATTTTACAATCAATTCTGATAATAAGCAAAACTAGAATATTGTTGTTGTTGTTGCTTTTTATTTATGTTTTTGAATTATATTCTGTGTGCCAAGATGCAAAATGATGATCCTACACAGTTGCATGTGGTCACACCTCTCCGTACTTAGCAATGGTAAGTGAAGCAAAATAAAAAGAAACAATAAAAAAAGCATTCACTGAAATTAAGGTTAATCTTAAATTAACGTCTGACCTCTGCGAAATTATTTTTGAAACTTTTAACGGGACATCAGCGTAATGGATGTGCATGGTAAGTTAAAAACAGAATTGACGATGCGTGTTCGATTTTTAGCTGAGGCTGCAACTATTCATTTAGCTCTAATAACCCTAGGAAAGGCATGAATCAAACTTTCCTTGTGATTTTTCTCATCGTTATATATCTTAACAAAAGTTAAATATTTAAAACAGAATTAGCGAATCGAGCTTGAATTTCGTATGAAACTATTCCTTTATTTATTGAACTGTTATTCTGGAATCCCGGTGAGAAGACCTATCACCAAAAATTTTGTCAAAATATCTTATCACCAACATGCCACGGTAGTTGTCGAAGGGTGGGTAAACCACTATCCTAAAAGAATCTTTGCGTACGGGCAGTAAAATGCCGTTACACACTGAGTCAAAAATGACAGAAACCAGTCAATCAATTACGCTGAATAAGTAAATTCAATTTAGGTACATTTTTCTCGGGAAATTTATTTGCTATTAATATCAGATTTACAATTTAATGTACTAAAAATGTAAACATGCACTCACAGACGTACACGAGGGCATGTGTGTCCGTACAGACACATATACACAGGATTATCAAAATTATATTGTGCAGAGGCAAGGTGTTTATCAGGCTGTGAATAGAAGATTTATGATATAAGTTTGAATTTGGCTAAAGTTTTAGACAAAAAGGCTAATCTCTTGTACGTTATGATAGTTGACAGTTTCTATTGTAGGCAAATGGAAAACTATTATTCCTTAGTGCCCTGGCAGTAATAATATTGAAATTTAGTTGTCACAACAATCATTCAGGAGAGGATTCATATATTAGTCTTTTAAATTAGTTTTTTCTATAGAGAGTTCTCTCTTTCTATCTCTTTTCTCCGTTATCTCTCTCTCTTTATATATATATATATATATATATATATATATATATATATATATATATATATATATACCGTAAATTGCGCAAAAGTCGACCCCAAGGTTTTTGCCCAGAATTCTGGGTCAGATCTATACCTGTTATATAGGTTAATATACAGTAGGCTGCTAATAGGCCAAAATTGACCCAGTAGGCCTAAATGAAGATAGGCTATGAAAACCAGAAGCAAAATCATATGATAAGACCAAACTACTTGCATCAAGTTCTGGTTAATATTTACAGTCAGAACATCAGCTGTTGGAAGCAGCAAGTGATATAGCGTTATTATAATACTTAATTTATATTACAGTTTTATTATTTTGTATATCAATTTGTAAGCTATGTTCACCAAATACAAGTTTAAGCTGGTAATGTTTATGGTAGTTTACTGGAATTACTATGAATGGTTTATATTGATTGTTTGGAGTACTGTTCAACTAGTTGATCACTCGGTGAGGTAAAGGTTTGGATTTTAGCCTTGTCATATAAGTCGACCTTTGTTTTCTTGAGATTTTTTCAAGCATAAAAAGTCGACTTGTTCTTCGCAATTTAAGGTATATATAGAGGGTGCGATGGCTAGAATTTTGCTATTTCAAATTATTGATTTCGCACATGTGCTTTATTTGTTTCAGATTTTGTCTACTGTACAGAACACAAAGGTCAATTCGGCACTGTTGGAATGGAAAGCAGCACCATGACGCGATTCACTCCTCCATAATTTGGAAACTGCATGTTGTACTACTTAGCATTCATGACGGAAACGCCAATATGAAGATTTCACAATGTTTTGGCGTCAATCTAATGACAAATTCATATTCATATTGATGAAAGCCAAACAACCAATTCACATGAGAGTGTTTGGGATGGTTACAAGCGATGGAGACGTTTTGTCTCTATTAATCTCCCCACATGGCTTCTGACTCAACACAGAAGCCTTCATCAAGAGGCCTGAAGAGGTAGTGTTGTTCTGGATCAAAAGGGTGGCTGATGGATAACCCTATATCTGTCAATAGGATTCTCTGCCATGTCGCCCGAGCAGAACCCAGTTATGGTTGTGAGAAAAATTCTGCCACCACATCACCCAAATATCTGGCCGCCTAACATCCCAGATAACAGTCCCCTTGATTATTATCTGTGTGGAGCAGTTGAGTGAGAGATCAATAAAACTCTGTACAACACCAGAGATGAACTGTAAACAAGGAGAACATCGGAAATGTTTGCGTGAGATTCCCAAGTCGTCTGAGGATCGTGGTTGAAGACTATGGCGATTTCTTTGAATAAATTTAATCTATAGTATTTATAGATATTTACATGATATCTTATTAAATATATCTGATAAAGTGAAATATCTGTTATTTTCATTTTTGCTTAATTTAGATGACCCATCTCTCTCTCTCTCTCTCTCTCTCTCTCTCTCTCTCTCTCTCTCTCTCTCTCTTTCTCTTTATATATATATATATATATATATATATGAAGGTAGCAGAAAAATATAATCCAAATCGGTGAATTTATTATGATGTAAAGTCGACGTTAATGTTTCGGTTTCAGTAACTATATTCAGGATTTGGATATCAAAATAGTTCACATAGCGATGGATGCTTGCTGAGATTACAGGAGCAAATGAAAAAATATACAACGAAAAGATACACTAACGTGCACATAGCGTTCATTATTCAAAAGTCATAAGAACGTGTCTGGAACGTGGAAACATATTTGAAAATGTTGGATTAGTCAAAGAAACGAGACAAAACCTCCCGTTTATTGAGAAATACGCAACGACAAGTAAGTTTTCGTATATATAGATCGTTTGGAATCATCCATGTTAAATGTCGTGTAAGAGTGTATTTGGTATTTGTTTTTCCGAAAGGACAGTATGAAAGTAACATCAATCGCTATGTGAACTATTTTGATATCCAAGTCCTGATGATGGTTACTGAAACAGAAACGTTAAGGTCGACTTTACATCATAATATATTCACCTATTTGGATTATGTTTTTCTGCTATCTTCTTACTGTCGGATTTTGTAACATATTTACTTTCACATATATATATATATATATATATATATATATATATATATATATATATATATATATATATATATATATATATATATATATACAGTAGATTGAAAATTATCTGATAAATTGAAAAACAATAAAATACAAAAGGAGCAAAAAATATCCATTATATGCTGATAAAAATAATCCTCAATTGCATAAGAAGGGTGAATCGTAATTGATTTATAATATTTCAGATCTGTTGATAATCCAAGAATCTTCCTGACAAATGAAGCTTGTGTTAACGTCATTAGTGGGTCCAGTTCAAATTGCCAGACAAAACCAAGTTTTTGGCTTGGACAGGGTGTCTTTTCTAAAATTCATTTTGGGTCGACAAAAACATTTTTCGGAGATCGACGATGAGGCCATGAACGCCATGCAATAAAATTTAGAAATATTCAAGGTTAGTTGGCACTAGAGTCTGCATGTAGACAATCACAAGAACCTTCCGAAATGTAGGTTATTATCCTCAGAAACAAAGAAGACGTTACAGTTGATATCGACACAAGGATCGTCTGATATTTTCCAAATGTACTTGGGAAAGTCTGTCGTTCTAAAAATCCTCTCAAATGATCAGATAAAATCAAAATGAAATTCTTCAGGGCAAATAAAAGGCGCTATGTATGGAGAAAAAGGAACTGTGGAAGAAAGACACAATTCCGTTTTAGAAGAATATTCAATTTATGTAGTAGCCCAATTAACCTTCTGGTTTGGATTATGTGCGAGAACTGAAATTCTACTTCAAAGAAGGGTCTAAGAAGTTTTGCTGATTTTGGGATCATTTTTTAAGGAGAAATGATTACCGGTTGAAATTTGAAGAAAATTGATTGCATAGCATCAAATCCTAAAAGATCAAAAGCTGTAACTGAATGTCAAGACTATGCAATCAATTACTGACTCATTTTTCGCATCCATTGTCCTTGCTGTCATTCCATTGGTTAGTCTTGGACCAAATGTCTTTAGATTTTTCTAATAATCGTATTAATACAGATTTTTATTTCCAGTTTTATTAAATTTAAACCTATGCAACTACATTAAAATGTATATCTTTAAAAGGTATCAGATATCTTTTACCCTCACTTTTTGTAAAATGTTTTATAAATCTAAAAGTGCTCAAATATTTCCAAGCAGAGAAGGATAAAAGAAATTAAAATATCACCTTTTTTATAACAGTCTCATCACTTAAAGATTTCTTATTTCTTTAGTAGGTTATTTACGCACACACACACACACACACACACACACACACACATATATATATATATATATATATATATATATAGGTGTGTGTGTGTTCGTGTATGTGTGCGCATGTGTGGAGAAACTGGCTCTTTGTGTCACAATCAGCGGTCAAAATTTTTACCGAAAATATTTTTCCTTCATTGTTTCTGAAGATTTGTGTAGGATCCGCCATACCTTTTGGATGAGCTGATAACAGAACATTCGACTATCAATTAGCCCAAAGATTCGTTGCACAACAAGGTATTTTAAGTCAGATTTTTTCTTTTCTTATACCAGTTGCTCTAAAAAGGCTAAGGGCTCCATACTGGTCAACTTTTTTCCCTGAGCTAAGGGTATGGTACGAGTTCATGCCTTTCTCGTGGGAAGTAGCATGAAGTGACATGCAAACAGCCTCATCGAGGTTTATATATATACGAGGATCAGTAAATAGGTTTCCAGACTTTTTTCGTATGGGCACTTTTATTGATAGTACACACATGAAACTCTAGTCCCCTTCGAAGTAATCTCCTCCGACGGCAATACACTTGTTGTACCGTTCCAACAACTTCTGGAACGCCCCATGGAAGTCCTCTGGTGTCAGCGTGTTAATGACCTTCGTCACAGCCTCTTTCATCTCCTCAATTTTCTCATAACGAAAGCCTCTGAGCTTAGGGAATAAGCAAAAGTCACAGGAAGCAAGATCTGGACTATAGGGAGGCTGAGGAACTGTCTTGATGCCCATTTGGTCAAATAGTCTGTGACAAGGAGTTGTGGACTGGTGTATTCTCCTGGTGAAAATGCCACTGACCCTATTTGAAGAGTGCTGGCCTTTTCCTTCGGAATCTCTTCCTGAACTCCCTTAAAATCTCAACATAGTAACCCTAATCCTAACCCTTTGGCCTATCAACTCTGGTGTTCTGACTTCCATATTCCTGCCACACCTCTCTTCATCCCTCACAGACTCCCTGCCTTCCTTGAATCTCTTATGCTACTCAAAAACTGATGC
>CAUZXS010004835.1:107500-137500 GCA_963585895.1 Sepioteuthis lessoniana
AGGTTCTGCGTGCTGTCAGCAGGATTTAATTATGATGCTGATCCATATATATATATATATATATACAATGAAGTTACTCGAGGTCCTTTTCTTGAAGCGCTTTTGATCCTATCGATTAATTGTCTTGTGGGTTTGTTATTATTATTGTTTATTTATGTCTAATTTGGGTGCCAAAGTGAAGGTTTTATTATTGGAGGTGTTGTTTTGGTTATCGTCTTGTTGAAAATGTTTACTATATTTGTGTCGGTGTTGACTGGTATGCTTTTTTTTTCTAGGGTTCTTTAGTTTTTATAATGATTGTTTTGAGTATTTGTAGGCATATTTTTTTATTTACGATTTTGGTGTTATTTTTGAGGATTTTTGATGTTTTAACAAAATAAGTTTCGCACCAAAACTAAAAACTAAAACAAAAACATAAACGAAAAACAATACAAAACGATCAATTGATATGAACGAAAGCGTTTGAGAATAAAGCCTTAAGCCTTAAATTCTTTATCAACTGGGCACTGATACGAAGAAACAAGCAAGAAAGAGGAAAACATAATAAGATCATAAAAGACGAAAGTTCATAGGTCTTTTATCAAAGTTGTCTGAACGAGAAATGAACTATATATATACATATATATATATATATATATATATAGTTCATATATATATATAAATATATATATATATATATATATATATATATATATATATATATATATATATATATATATATATATATATTGCATGCAATGCAGTCGTTCACCGGACGAACTTAAGAAATTTTTCAACAAGACGATAACTAAAGCAACACCTGAATAAATTAAATAGATGCTATTTTAAAACCAATTCATTATGACCATAATGAATTGCTTTTAAAATTATACCATCTATTTAATTTATAAACCAATAAACCATCCCCAGATGAAATTACATTTTTCTTTTCTGATTGGTAACTACTTTAAAGTGGATAATTTAGACACTGTCATATAACGTCTATCTATCAAAATATATAATGTTCAAGTTTTTTTTCGAACAACCCAATTGTCAGCCTTTTTTTATTTAGATTATAAACCAAAAGTCCAAATGAATAAAAGAACAAATATTTATATTTCGTAGGGAAATCGACATTTCTTGAATACAGTATCATCACATTGATGCAGCATCGAGGCAAATTTGGACTTCTTACTGCTTCAAATGATATTTGCTTTTGGAGTTGAGCTAACAAACGCCGAAATATTATTTTCGACATTCAGTTGGGATTGGGCCAGCACTACAACATCATAAGTACAATTGTTTCAAGGAAGACTGGCTGGCTAGATGTTTCGGGTCGTTAATGTGCTGGAAAAAAAACCCTCCAACGACCCATATGATTTTTTGGCGTATGGTAGCATAAACTTATCCGGTATTTTTAGATAAGACTTACTATCTTTAATTTCCTAAATTTGCTGAACAACTTCATGTTTAGCAATTGCTTTGATGAAATGTGATATTGTTTACCCACTTCCTTACCTGCTTTCTTTAAATGAACCTCCGACTATCAAACCCCAGAATATTAAATTACACCTCTTTAGACCACCCGCTATTTTTTCGTTCTTTCGCCAATTTGACTCATTCTTGTCTTTTCTTTAAAGAATCGTCACGTTCTTTTTGGGGGAGGGGGTGATCACAATCTGAAGAGGCCACAAGGTTATCGGCAAGTTTTTCCTGTTCACACATATTTCAAAATTATATTTTTGGTTCCTATAACTCATATCGATAAAAGTCTTAGTTATTCATCCATATTTGATGAATGTACCCTCCCATACATGTGATGGTTTTCTGGAGTGTCTTCGTTTAACCCTTTCCAAATGGTTCCCAATAGTGTATCACGTTTTTTATTGGATTAGTGGCAGCACATTTCGGAACAAACCACTTCCAAGGTCATTGCTCTTCTATTTAAGCTTATGTATTACATATTTGCCATAATTTCTTGTGATGGCCAATCGAAAAACTTATATTCTTATACATATCATAAATTTCATCATCATCGCCATCACGAAGAAGGCCAAAGAATGCATCAGCCAAAATGTACTGATAAAACCCAGAAAGTTGATGATAGTCAAAAAATTTATGGAATAATAATTGTGATCAGTCCTTTAGACGGCAACCAGTGTCCGCACAGAGGTGATGGAAATAAGTTTTTACTGGTCAGACAATAATGTGTTGGAGCCAATAAGATAACGTCACTAATGAGTTCATTCCTACTTCTCTTGCAGTGTCTTGTTCATTTTATTTGGATTGTTTGAGAGATAGGAAGTAAATCGCTATACAGCTGCTGTTTTGTTGGGTACTGCTTTTCAGATTCTCTCGAAATAGCATGCAACATCATTTTGTAGTTCCCTTGAAGCTTTTTCTCCTAGTGTTTCATTAAAATCTTAGTGGTGCAACCATACAATATTTCTGACGCGGCTGCAGCTTGGAAGAATTACTTATTTATTATAAATGAATAAAAAGTAAAAGTTAATTTCGAATCAAAGGATAACACCATTTAAAGATATAAAAATTGAGGATTTTATTTGGTATGTAATTACAAAAGAATTATTATTTCAACCTTAATATATTTCTCTAATTAATCATGACGTTCTAGAGAACGACTCAAAATTAGGATTTCTTTGTTTTATGGCATCTCAACATTCGTCGGTTATTTAATAGCAAAGCTATCTTAGTAAAAGAACAGCAGTGATACTATTTAATTCATAGCTGGGGTTCACATGTTTTCTAAATATTTATAAAGATTTATTATTGAATGATTATGCATTTTTCTTTATAATGGTCACTCGAATGTGTTTGAGCAATTTTTAATGATTTACTAGATTCAAATATTCGTTCTCTTATGATGAAAGGAAAAAAAATAATTGTAAGTTGAAACATTCTTTATGATGTTTAATGAAATATTTGTCGTTATGAAAATTTTTATTCCTCTGAAATTATGATGTCAAATAATATTTCTTGGTGAATACAATCAAGAAAAAAATTCTCGTTAATTTTTCTTTCAAATGCGTTCGTTTAAGCATATTTTATCAATCTTGATTCGGGAATCAATTTGGGAAAATGTTTTGAGATCGTGTTTCTGGGTTAGGAAACTAAAGTTTATTTAGCTCCAAATCATTTAACAAACCATGGACTTTCTTTACATCCCAATAAAATTCATATTGGGGAAAATTGCAATATTAAAATTTATGTTACAATCTAGTTTGATTTCTTTGTTCAATGGCATATTAACATTTGTAGATCAATCAATGCCAAAGCCATTCACAGAGAAAAACAGCGGTGTTACTATTTAACCCATAGCTAGGGGATATGGGGTCTATACCTTTCGCAAGGGTATTAGTCCTAAAGTGAATGTAAGGACGTAACTGCAGTTCGAACACTCTTATTTCGAGTCTGAAGTCTATCACTTTAGCCATTACGCACCGAGGATGTTGTTAGAATCAGGGTTAAACGTCTAACAATTTATTTTATGATCTAAGAATAATTTGTTAAAGCAGTTAAAACTATGATTTTCGTATTTATATAAACTGTTTAATCTAAAAATTTTAAATCCATTGGATCAGCCAATTCATACAATAAATAATGAATTCACAAACACACACACACACACATACACACACAAACAAACAAACACAAACATGTATGTAAATGTGTATACATGAGGTAATAGACAATAGTTCAGGAAATTAAATATCATTTCACATATGATCTAGTTAATATCGTCAACTGTTACTTTCACCTAGGAGATTGCTTCTCGGGATAGAGACAACGTTTTATACTGCATTGGTTCATTCATTCTGTGTTAATCTAACTTTTTGTATCACCTCGTATATATATATATATATATATATATATGTGTGTGTGTGTGTGTGTGTGTGTGTGTGTGTGTGTGTATTTATATGAATGCATGTATACACACATATGTATATATTCACAAAAAGATAGTTAGATACGAACGCACGAGTGTGAATCAATAAGCAGCTTGACACATACTTATTAGTTGAATTTGGATCTGAAATTTTCACTGTATAGAGTTGGAGATGTATGATCAATATTCGCCTCTGAATTACATACATTGATACGGATATTAAGTCGAACAAAATGACCATTTTCCGTCATTTACGCAAATGTTGTCCTCCACATCTGCGAAAATAAACGAATTATTTATTCCAGTATGCGTGTGACTTAATTCTGACCAAAAATGATAGGAAACGGAGGTAAGATGTTAGACTTTATTTTTCCGATTCAGGTATCATTGGTAACGAGAAAAATTATGGTAAACAGGCTTTTAACCCAAACTATATCTACATTGCATTTCCAATCAGAATATCCTTTCCATTCCATTTCATCATTTCGAGAATTCTCTATTAACACACACACACACACACACACACACACACACACACACACACACACACACACACACACACACACACACACACACACACACATAGAAACCTAATATGTATATATAATCTCATCTGTGATTATAAAATTAGTCAATTGTATTAATGTAATTCTAAAGGAACGGAAGATTACAGTCATTTATAAATTATAGCACCACAGAGATACAATAATTTCTGGCGGGATTATTTAAACATGGGTTGGCAGTTCTACTAAGAATCAATTAGTAATATCTGTAGTCATAACCTCGAATCAAAGTGTCACTAGCCAGCACTTCTTCCTAGCATCAGAGTTTCGATGAGATTTTGAATAACAGCAAAATTCTTAAATTTGTTTTAAAAACTGTTATAAACTAGGCAGATAAACTAAGTTGTTATTTCGAAGTGCTTAGAATCATTTCTTAAAAACTAAACATCAAATAAGTGTCCAGAGTCTTACATAAGGCTGCATCTTGTGGTGTGGCTCCACTTCTGGAGATTTGGAGTGTACCCCTTCATTGCAATTTCTCTCGAGTCCACTCTAACTCGGAGTGGTAGTACCTGTTTGGGTCCCATTTTAGGTGTAAAAAAGATGTATTTAAATATTATTCGTATTTAATAGGACAGTATGCGACCCTCCCCCCAAAAACCAAAACCAAAACAAAAAACAAAACAAATGAAACAAAACAAAATAAAAAACTCTTAAGAAACGACACAATAAATATAAATTGGAACGTACAATGGACATCATTCCCTAATCCGCTGGCACAAAATAAGCCTAGACGGTTTGACAGACCGTTAAGATCAATCAATCCTAAATAACAAATAGATGTGTGAACACACACACACACACACACACACACCCACACACACACATATATATATATATATATATATATATATAGTTATTTCGATTATTTAACGTTCAAAAAATATTTAATCTGAGTTTAACTAGTGCAGATATTAAATTGTGATCCTTGATTGACGAGATAGGGAATAACCATTTGGTCCTAGTTTGTGTGCACAGATACTACATTGTTATCCTAAATACAAAAAAAAAAAATCAAATAAAATGGTGAAAAATATTCTCACTCGTTATTATATAGAAACATTATGAAGATCATTTTCAATTAATTTTTCTCTCAAAATTATTATTGATGTCATTATTAAAAATAAGATGATTATTTTGATGAATCATCAAGCACAAAACAATCAAACAGTAATTAGTATTATTGGAATAATTAAATATTATTGTTATTACAATGTCCATTTTGAGTTTTTCACACCAGTAAAAACTGGTGATTTCCACTGGAGATAAGTTGCAACAAGTCACCGCAATTATCTTACAATTATTTATTTATAAATTAAAATACAATCATTATTATTTCGCTACTTACGAATATTTCACACGAGTTTTGACTAATGATCTTTCACAAAGGTTTGGGTGACAGCAAGTCTCCTCTGGTCACCAGGACTCTTCTCAGTATTTTATCTGATCTGTGGTTTATATTGTTTTGATCCTTCTCTTGATTTCTAATTCCTCTAGTTGCCTTTCTAAGCTTTTGTCCAAGAGAACCAACTACAATTTGTATCGACGTTCTTTTTTCATCATTATTATTATTAATTAATTCATTAATTAATTTATCTATTCATTTATTTATTCATTCATTTATTCATTTATTTATATATTTCATTTTTCAGGTTCAGGGTTTGTTTCATTGTTAATAACAAGAAAAATTGAATAGCCGACGTAGGTTCCAATTTTACTGAGGTGATTTGGGTTCAGTTTGCATTAATGAACTTAGGCTTAAATCTTACATTTACCATTGGGACTATTTCCTGTTGATCATAGGTACGAATTAATGGAAACAATCTATCACTTGTTACCGTGACAGGAGTTGGGCACCATGAAATAAAACGTATCACTCCGAGAAATGGCTCGAAGAACGGGGAATACTATCCAAGGAGTAATTTAGTCATTAGATATATATATATATATATATATATATATATATATATATATATATATATATATAGAGAGAGAGAGAGAGAGAGAGAGAGAGAGAGAAAGACTCAAAGACAAACTGAAACAGAGGTAGAAAGACATAATTTCTCATTATTTATCAGCATCTCGTCAGTAACATTCATTAGATTTAAACTGCAAGTATATGCACATATACATACATATGTACTTCTGAGAATATATATATATATATATATATATATATAAATATATATATATATATATATATATATATATATATATATATATATATATATATATATATATATATATTAGGATAGAGTCAACAGTGCATGGTGATCGTCATTTTCTCGACGATGCGATCACTGAACCAGTATAAATGCTTTATCACTGATATTGATCCCTTTATTTATTAATATAATTAACTATATTACTAATATTAATCTAATATATACATATGTAATGTTGACTGTATCTCTACACTTGTAATTTCAAATATTGGAAGAACCTCGAAAAGAAACATAGTGAACTCGAGATCCAAGGGAGGATTGAGACCGTCACGCAACAATTACTGAAAATAATCAGAATACTGAAAAGTGTCCTGGAGAACTGAGTTGACTGGCTGTTACTTGGATTTCAACAGAGACCACAAGGAGACTTGCTGTCACTCAAACTCCAGTGAAAGACCATCATCTAACACTGATGTCAACAAACTCTCAAGGAGTCACTCAGAAGGTAGAAATACCATGAAAACTCCGAAAAATTCTCAAATGAGTAAAATAATGATAACATTCCAGTAATGATATATAGTTTTAATACAATAAACTGGACGTTAGCTGAAATAAAAAGGAAGGATACTTAGGTTAGGAAATTAAAAGCCAGAGAATGCATCATCCAAGAGCAGATATGGAAATTCTCCACGTCAAGAGAGAAAATGTTGGAAGAAGATTAATCCGAGGATTGACCAACAAAACAAACATTGTAGATTTTAAGAAATACTAAGACACTACAAAAAACCGATACAACTGTTAGTAAACACACACAAAACGAAAAAGAAAAAATATTCCATGTATAAAGAAAATAATAAATTTGCTTATCAGCTCGAAAGAAAGAAATATAAAGATAAAGCAATAGAGGCACGAAAAAAACAAACAAAAAACATAATGAAAGAAGCAAAAACACAAGAACTAAGTCAATCAAGAAACACCTGGGAACAAAAATTCCAACATCAATGATACGTACAAAGAATTTGAAATACTGATATATATATATATATATATATATATATATATATATATATATATATATATATATATATGATATTGACAAGTCGATGCCTGAAACGTACTGGAATAGAAATTATTAGGAAAACATTATAAAAACAAATGGAACGCACTATGTAGACTGGGTGAACAAAAAGCTGAATCAATTGACCACTTGATCCTGAACTGCCTAATCCCAACACCCGTAAAATATAAAGAAAAGGGATGATAAATAGGATATTAGATCCATTGGAAAGTATGAGAATTCTATGGAATACTAGATTGCGAAAAATGGTATAAACACCACAACAAAAACAATCTGCAATCACTGTGTATGCAACTTTAGGTACTGGTATTTGTCTATTAATGTGTCGTTTGTTTCTTCTAAATTCTTGATTGCCATAACTTACAGAAACAGAATCAGACTCGCATAAAACCGCTTGCGATCCCCATACACGCTCATGAGTATATATATATATATATATGTATATATATATATATATATATATATATATATATATATAAGTCTAGTATATATATATATATATATACTAGACTTATACCGATTGCATCTAGACAAATATATATATATATATATATATATATATATATATATATATATATATATATATATGAAAACTTACAGAGATGACAAAGCTCAGTCCTTCAGAGAAAGATTTCATTCATAGAATTATTTGCCAATATAAATATATGAGGGTTAGCTGAAAGATTCATTCGCTAACCAAGATACCTTTATGGAATGTAAAGAAATTAGGCTTATTTTTCAACATAATCCTCTTTGTAGTCAACAAACTTCTTCCAGTGGTGTTGCCATGCTTGGATTCCATTGGTAAAGATGTCATCAGTATCATATAATCTTTCAGTCCACACTCAAATACGAGGTGCATACGATAAGTTTCCAGACATTTTTTCGTATGGGCATTTAAAATTGTTGTAGGCTCCTGAAAATTCGCTATGCTATTGCTATACATCTTATGAGATGACCGACTAATTTTTAGGATTCAGGTTCAAATGAATAGCTACAGCAGGAATTGGAATACACCCTATTAAAGCCTGATTGTCACAGCTGGTGAATTTCAAAAATGCAATCTGACACTTTAAAAGAACAATGTGCTATAAAATTCTGTTTTAAACTTGGAAAAAATGCCACTGAAACGTATGGAATACTTCAGACTGCTTTTGGAGCATCTTGCATGAATTGAGCATCAGTTTTTGAGTGGCATAAGAGATTCAAGGAAGGCACGGAGTCTGTGAGGGATGATGAGAGGTGTGGGAGGAGTAAGGAAGTCAATACACCAGAGTTGATTGGCCAAAGGGTTAGGGTTAGGGTTACTATGTTGAGGCTTTAAGGGAGTTCAGGAAGAGATTCCTAGGGAAGAGGCCAGCACTCTTCAAATCGGGTCAGTGGCATTTCCATCAAGACAATGCATCAGTCCACAACTCCATCCTTGTCACAGACAATTTAACTAAGATGGTCATCAAGACAGTTCCTCAGCCTCCCTATAGTCCAGACCTTGCTCCCTGTGACTTTTGCTTATTCCCTAAGCTCAGAGGCTATCGTTATGAGACAACTGAGGAGATGAAAGAGGCTGTGACGAAGGTCATTGACACGCTGACACCAGAGGACTTCCATGGGGCGTTCCAGAAGTTGTTGGAACGGTGCAACAAGTGCATTGCAGCCAGAGGAGATTACTTCGAAGGGGAATAGAGTTTCATGTGTGTACTATCAATAAAAGTGACCATACGCAAAAAGTCTGGAAACTTATCGTATGCACCTTGTACATTGCTAAATTTCAAAAGTTGATCACCAACGGATTCACAGAGACAAGAGTATATATTTCTTTATGAGTTGTGTGTGTAGATGAACCAACCTATGTGTTCGAACCTTACCAGTGCGCCATTGTAGGTTACGCGGAATTATGCAGATTCAAGACTATTCTGGGTTCAAATATTCAAAGTATTTTAAATGTAAATGTATTTTTTGTTTGACTATTTTGTGAATGATTTTCCGCAGTTTTATTAGGTCAGTAAAACTCCGATCTGTACAGGGTTTGGCTCTGATTGGCTATTCGTATATAAGATACGTTACGTGTAGAGCCCTACGACTAAACCAGGTTACAGAACCAGAGAGAGAGAGAGAGAGAGAGAGAGAGAGAGAGAGAGAGAGAGAGAGAGAGATTGCTGTATTTTTTTGGTTTTGTTACATTTTTAGTTGCTAAGATCTTGAACATGCTTTCGAGACATGATTTTTACAGAACACATCTAGATCAATTTTTACTTGAAAAATCGTGAATATTCAACAAAACTCGTTTTCCATTCAAATGCGTCATGTTCCGAAGGGGTTAAAACCAAAGCAACAGCATTTTGGGAGAGGCTGGTTAATTTTTGTTTATTTTTTCTTCTGTAAATAAAATCTTTAATCCTTCGGTGAAAAAAACTTTTGATTTTGTATTAATGTACAAATACATAAAAGTTGGAGGGAAATCGGCAAAAGGTCGATGACACATCAAATTTTACCAGCGATGTAAACTTTATACAAATATAATGAAAACCCAACCTTTAAATTTGCTAGGAGATGGGTTTTAATAAAAATTAAAATAGCTCAATTTTTTAAATATAATGCAGATTATTTTTAATCAAGATCTACAAAACACGGGAGTATTTTGCCAAGGTAAATGATATATATATATATACATATATATATATATATATATATATATATATATATATATGTGTGTGTGTGTGTGTGTGTGTGTATGTATATATATATATATATATATATATATATATATATATATATATATATATATATATGATTTGTGTGCGAATATCTTGTAGGTAACATTATTTTTAAGTGAGCAAGAGATCATTTTTTTCACACAGTTAAATAGTTTCAAGTACAACCAACTCAAATAATTCTTTTTGCGCAACTTTTAATTGGTTTCAAGTATTGCTATCTAACACTTATGATTCTGTTGAATATTAATCCTTTCTCCCGAATAGTTTAATAGTTTCAAGTATAGTAAATGATTAAATAGTTTTATTTGATCGATAGACGGGACTTTAACAGGTTCTACCACTCTGGGGCAGAGTGGACGTCAGAATAATGAAGAAGTACTCCATATTTCTCAAAGCTCCAGAACTGAAGTCACATCATGAGATAGTTTAGTGCTATACCCAGAACACTAATTGGGGGTCAGAGTTTACCCCTATGCTGAGATGCTGTAAGCGTATTCTTTAGACTCAGATGACAGGATGTTTTTTGAATTTGTTTTTCTTTCGTCTGTCAGTCCCGCCCCCCAACGGGGGAAAAGAAAAAGAAAAGAGAAAGAAAGAAAGAAAGAAAGAAAGAAAGAAAGAAAACGGGAAAAAAGAAAAAAAATCTTGAAATTTCAACGACTAATACTTTGTTTTTGTTTTCTCAATTAAGTACTTGTAAGTTATTTTTCGGCGTAGAAAGATTAGGAAAATTCAAAAGGATCTAGGAAAAATTCGATGTCGTATTTATCTATCACAGTTCATCATACGATAAAGCTTGTGTCAAAATAAACTTCTAACACCTGGATTAAATTATTTTTGGGGAAAATTTAGGGAAATTGAAGAAATATGTATTAGTAGAGATAAAATTACGGAGTTCTAAAAACCCTCACAAAAAAACACAGGACATGAAATATACAAGAATAATAACATGTTATTGTTAATAAACAGAATATTTTTAATTAACAAAGAGTTTGTTCTCCATTTCTGGAAAGTTACTGAATCCGGTACGATGGAGGACGGACTTTACATCGGCCGAAACACTATGACGAAAAATATCCTGATCTGAATGAACCTATGTACAGTAATATCAATGTACTATTTTTTCTTTGAACAAGACACATTAAAACTAAAATTATCTATTTATTTAAAAGAAATTTTAAAATGGAAAAATCGGGAAAACTCGGAAACGCTCGGCAAAGTTCGATGTCATATATTCATCATGTGACCAGCTAATATAATATCTTATGACGTCATATGACTCCAAAGAGATAATGATTAACAGCAGCCCTAGATGAATCAGTAAATGAAATATTTTAGTCACTAAAGGAAAAAATACTACTCAATATTTTACTGCTTTTTTTCTGTGACGAAATTCATTTTACTGCAAATAAAAATCTGATTTAAATATGTAAATTCCCTCCCTTAGATCCCATTTGCATTTTATTTTTATATTCATGTGGGGTTAATGACCCTATGATTAGGATTTTTACTTTTTAAGGGAAGTGAACAAAAATCCAGCTTGATCCATAATGGGGAGACTTACAATAAAACTTTTACTCTGCTGTGACATGATTATAATTTTCTTTAAAAATGTTTTAAAATTATTATAGTTTAATTTTATTTTATTGTGTCCTTTTACTTGACACATTTCGTATCTTAACTATGCTTAGGTTACTCTCTTTCTTCTTCTCTCTGTCACTCTTTCGCTCTCTCTGTCTCTCTCTCTCTCACATACACATACATACATACACACACATGTACACACACAAACACACACTCTGTCAGTCAGTCTGTCTGTCTGTCACTATCTTCCCCCTCTCTCTCTGTCTCTCTCTCATACATACACAAACATGCTAATACACACAAAAACACACTCAGTCTGCCTATCTGTTTCTCTCTCTCTCTCTCTATATATATATATATATATATATACATATGTATATATATTGGGCCGGAAGATTCACAGTACCTCCACTTGTGACATAAACAATGTGAGGTCGACACTGGAGGTCATTCAACATCAGTAGAAGTCAAATAACTAAATTATCTGGTGATAAATGATTCTTATATCAGAATATTTTCCATTTGTTCTTATAAAGTCAACCGTAATTCATTATAAAAAATAATCAAGTTTGTAGCTTTTTTTTTATTTTATGGGGTCAAATGTCTTTTAATCTTTTATTTTAATGTTCTCCATTTTTACCCTAATTCTCAGCTGATGACTTTTAAATGTTTCATTGTAATTTTTTAGGATAAAAGTGATTTCTAGAATAAATTGTGTGGATTATCATTGGTTTTTCTGTATAATCATCAATTTTTTCTTTTACTCCAATAATTTTGGTAATTTCATATTTCACAATTACTGACCGTGATTTTTGAAAAATCCACATTGACAGATATTTGTACATTGTGTTTAGACTGTGTAAAAAAACCTCTATAAAACAAAAAAGACCTTGATTTTCAAATCTACCAAAAAGTCATATATGGAGGTCAAAACTCTCTGAGAATATATTTAAAATGAAAATAATAATTCATTGGTCTATGCATTGAAATTAGTTAATAAATTTACAAATCATATCTTCAGGCTTCCTGTTACCCTGTCTTTTGATGGTACTTGATTATATAAAAGGAGATGGTCTTTTTAGAGAGGTTTTTGTATTTCGTATGCGCTTTAGACTACTCTTCAAGGTCTGATTGCCCGAAGTAGAAAGATTTTGAAAAGCGATTGTCAACCCTCTTTGCGCAGATGATCTTCTTGCAGGATAACTGCAATACTTGCAATACTGGATGTGTCTGGAGTTTCGATATTAGAGATGAAGTTAATCCAGTCACCTTGAATAGAATGCAAAAGCAACGTTGATGGAGGTCTTCCAGGAAGTGTTGATTTCTCTAATATATAATCCAAGATTCGGCCCCATCAAGAAAAGTAGACTGAGCAATAACTCAAATAGATCTTATTTGAGTGTCTTATTGCTTCAAACACGTTCTTACAGTCTTCCAAAGTTTTTCTTTACTTTAAATAATCTCTTGTTTTCCTCATTATACGACTTGGCCTTAGTAGATTCGATAACACCGAGATGTATGAAGTTCTTCACTGCTATTAGTTTTATCGTACCGATAGCGGTAAAGCTCGCTAACTTTTTTGTGGAGTTGTAGATTAATGAAAGAGGATCATTTTCTGACTGAATTCGAAGTTGAAGAGTTCTATAGTTTTTGTAAAACTGAACGTTACCTGATGAACAACCACCTCAATGATATTTTTCTAAATGGTGTAAGAAATCAGTTTTCGAATAATCACTGTGTTAGGCGACTATTGTGTAGCAAATTCATTCCTCACAGGGTGCAATACAAAGTGAAGGTTAATGCCTCTCTCAAAGCACACACACACACACACACACATATATATATATATATATATATATATATATATATATATATATACATGTGTGTATGTATATAAAGTAATGAATATAAGTGCTAGAGCATATATATTTAAATTAGTATAGCGTAGATACAGATTTGACGAACTTAGCAACTATCAATTTCTCGCATTTACAATCGGTCGATGATCATAAAGGCAAAGAACTCCATTGACTCTGTTTTTAAGCTATTCTAACTTAGATATATATATATATATATATATATATATATATATATATATATATATATATATATTGTCTTTCATTGATATCGAGCACTCTTTATTTATAAATATGGCAAACTATATTATATATATACGTATGGGAGAGCGTGCGTGTGTGTATATCGTTGTGTATATTTGAGAGTGTGGTCTACGTATGTGCACGCGTGCATATATATGTGTGTGTATGTGTGTGTGTGTGTGTGTGTTTAGGTTAATAAAAACTGGTGTCGTTCGTAGTTGCTCTATGTATTTACCCCATTCTTTAGCCACGAGCAAGATTTGACAAAGTCAGTTTTTTATGCGGAGAACGGCTGGTTTAAATTCAGAGTTTTCTTTCTCCAAGACTGATTACCAAAAAGAAAGAACCAAGTTTGTTCTTTTGTTTATCCATCTATAAGGGTGTGGTGGGGAAACAGATGGGTTCATGCTTTTCTCCAGTGCATTAACTTGAAGTACTTATTTACAAGGCAAATAATTGACGCAGCACAATCTTCCTATGTATATATTCCATTAATTTTTGAAAATGATCGAAACTATAATTTGGTGGTCTTCTTAGTGGTCCAGAAAGTTGCGTTTTTTTCCTACCGGTGTGAGTGATCCGCGTAAGAAGCGTGGAAAAAGACAAAATGTTGAATTCTGATTTTCAAGACAACAACGCCCGCTCCAAGTAAAAGATTTGGCAAAACATGTCATTTGGCTTTGTGTTCGGCTAAAATAAACCTAGTCGATACCTTTACATCATCATTATTATCAAAGTGTGCTGACAGAACGGGTTCTTTTGATCCTCTCTTTCTCTCTCTCTTTCTCGCACGCGCACGCGCACCATCCGTATTTTTCGGCCATTGCTCATGGCAGTTCATTTAGACGGCATTCCCCAGCACAGAGCAAATGTATGTTATTCTTTGCTGGTCGGCTAACACTAGTGTATCCATGTGTAGGAGTCCATATGAAAACTTCGCTTATGAGTTCTTTCTTCCTTCTCCAGCCCAGCATGTCGTGTTTGGATGGTTTATGAAAAGAAAGGACTGTCACGATCTACCTACTTCTTATTTTATCCACGACTGATGTTCTAACTAAGAGCCAGAAATATTTTGTTTTCGGAAATGTCGCTGTAAAAATCAGAGTATTTTCTGCTTTGCACCATTTCTTAAAGTATTATTTGAATTATGTCTAGTCTTTTAAAAAGCATTGGTGGATTTCCTTAAAATATTGTTTCTTTCCGCATTGTGTTCTCCTCCATTTCAAAATTCTTTAACGATCAAATCTCTCGGATCATTGGGAAACACTTGAAAAATTGGGACACACACACACACTCTCTCTCTCTCTCTCTATATATATATATATATATATATATATATATAACAAAATTTAAACTTACAACTCAAGACTACAGTTATTGTTATTATCGATGAGAAAATCACATAGCGAAATAAAGTCTTTTTCTATTTTTTAAGATATTCGAGAATTCTTGGAAAAAGATTTCTGACATTGCAAAATTGATTTTTTTTTTTTTTTTGCAATTAAGAAAGTTTTCCACGGAAATGAATAAATGGATCCTTTATCCTTGGTACGACAACCAATCTAGGAGAAGTAAAACTTTTAATTCAAATCTGTAAACCTCCACCTAAAAGTCGACCATGTATTATATCCTGCACGTGCGTAGGAGTTGATAAATACGTAAATGGATACTAGAAGTTGTTAAATCAATTCAAATAAACAAAATAGCGATAAACATTTAAACATGGTGGCCAAAGTTCATCTTAATAATTAATGAGGATGAGTTAGTGTTGTCGATTTAAGGAATGACATAATTTCTCTTCATTAAATACGAACATTTCTTTAAAAAGATTTCATTATGGTTTGATAAAGTTTAAATTCAAATGTTCGGACAGTAATGCCGAATTTCAATAGAAATGGAAAATAAAGTTCGTTGAAATATTTGAACAGTTACGTAAGTCTGGTTATTAACAATGCGAAAATCGTGATTTGATTGAAAATTCTCTTGTTTAACAACTGATTTTCTTTTGTTGACATATTTGATGAAGAGTTCCATTGTACTTTTGTTATAGTTTCACCTCTCTACCAAAGACAATCACCGTTACTGTTTGCTTCTTCTGAAAAAGAGGAACGTTGAACGTTTCTCACTATAATATTCCCCTACTCATTACCCTATGTAACATATTGCAGTTTGGTTTCTGTATTACATCGCTCCGACCGAATATTTACACAATAATGAGTCTCCTACATTCTTAAGCCAATATGAATAAAGGAGGAGGTCGTTTTATTCTAATATCAAGAAGAAAATTATACTTATCTGTCTACGAGCTGCAAATAACAATCTATTCGTGTTCTCTTTTAAACTCGCGTTCTTCAGTCGTCTGATCTTCCACTACTTGGAAATCAGAAGTTCTAGCTTTGTGGACAGCAGTGAAAATCAGAAATTTCTTTATCAATGTATTCATTAAAAGGATAAAAAATAGTTTTAAAAAAAAATTAAGGTTAAATAGAAACAAGAAAGAACGAAATGTTAAATTTTATATCTGCTTTCCATAGCAATTTCCACATCGACACAGCGTGACGTGTACTTCTTCACAAGGTTCGACAATGTGTTATATCTTCTTTTAATCATAATATTATACAGTATATTGGACGCTTCCTTTGATCAAACAAGCCATGAATCTCTATGGTCGCAAAGCAGGATTGAACGTATGATATAACTCTATCCTGGCCTTTTTCACAAAACTGTTTATATAAGGTAGAAAAGATTTCCAAAAATTTTAATATGACAGTGCTTGATATTTAGTTTAATCTTAATCCACCCATCTTTTTATTCTTAAACTCAGTCAATATTTATCCTATTTGATGACATCATAAGTTGGAAACTTACAGTCACGTTGACTATGTGTCTACGTTATTATAGTTAAGATATATACGGTCTATCATCGATATAGAGCACTGTTTACTCATGAACATACCAAACTACATCAAAATGCACACACACACATATTTGATTCTCTGTATTGTTTTCCGTTTCTCATAACGTCGGATTTTATTTCAAACCTTAACCATATATAAGCAAATAGAATTAGCATCTGCAGGTGAATCTCTGCTCTGTGAGTATGAATGTCCTAGAATTTTTTTATAATGCTCAGGAAGGTTTAGTTCGTCCAGAATAAATCAATAAAATTGGCATCTGCATGAAGTGTGCCCCAGAATTTATGCGTGTAAAATTAATCAGAAAAGTCTCATCCAACAGAAAGCAAATAAAACTAGTATTTACAAGAGCGACGTTTACCCCAAATGCCGAGTGCATATCAAACCTTTTCGGCTTAGATATAATCAGAAAGTACTTATCTTTACTAAAAGCAAATAAAACTGGTGTCTACAGACGTGAAGTCTAAATTACTCATCGAAACAAAAGAAAAATTGCCTAATTTATCCAAGAAAGTTATTACAAATTTTTAAAAGCCAAGGGTGGACTATCTTGTATTATAAATTTTTAGTGTTTTTTTTTATATCCTAAAAAGTAGGTAGATAAAACATTAAATTTCTCAATTACATACCAATACCTGATATAACATTGTCACCAACTAGATCGAATGAAAGACAATTTAAAAAAACAAACAAACTTGGTATGTCATCTTCACTCAAGCTTTTATTGATGAAAGCCTGCTGCCCAAATAGACAATACTTGTTGAGTAAGAAATTTTTGATTTCAACATTTGAATTTTATTTGTAATAATTTTAGTTTTACTTTGATTGAAAAGAGTCTCAGTTCAATTTGACTCCCCAAAATTGTGTATGCTCGGCAAGAAACTCTTCCAAACCTCTTAAAGAAAGAACGTTTTCTTTAACAACTTATATTTTAAGGAATTCTTTTTATTCCGCTCCTCACCTGCTACTTCTGCTAATATACATACATACACACGCACACACAAGTATAAACAGAGACAGATGCACACACATGTTCAAAGATGCTCAGATACGACTGATCCCAATTTCCGTTCAACGAAGACCATATATAGTGTAACGCTTCTCACATTTATGAATCAAGTGAAAAATAAGAAGTTTGTAAAGACTAATTCGGATGAAGATATCGGCAGGTTTTGATCAGACAATTATTATGTAGGCATATATGATCATCTATGATTAAATTGCTACTTTGTTTAAGTCGTTTCCAAACAATAGTTATTTGACAATCAAATCTTTAGCTGTATGTTAAATCCAAGTTTTCAATCCGAATGTTTTTAGTGTTGTACTTTTACGTGGTACAAGTTCTTTTTATAGGCAAATCATGTTGGTATTTTGTTTAGTATTTTTTGAGTATAAATCGATTTAATAAAATCGAGCGAAGATTCTTTTTGATTAAAGGTTTTTCTATCACCTGTTGCTATATCCAATATGAAATGGAAGCTTAGCGTATGGAGTTGAGATGTAGAGCAAATACATTTGCCCAAATTTCAATGTCATGAAAAACAGCATGAAATTAGATAAGCAATGATTATATTTCATGGTACATAAAGGCTTAATATCATTTTAAAAGAGTATAACATTATGCATTATCTTATTCTTTATTTCCATTTAAAAAAAAAACAACTTATATTTTATACGCAAAGTAAAAAGAACAGCAAGAATGAAAAGCAACACGCGTCAATGCAGTTGTTGTTCAAGACCACCAAAATATTATCGGTCCATTGGCCTAATATGTAGATTGTTCGCTAATGGTCCAGGAGACCGCAGTTCAATCTCGGGTCGAGTCATACCAGAGACTCAAAAATGGTACTTGATGCCGGCTTGCTTAGCACTCAGCACTATAAGGTAAGGATCCAGCGTAAAGTAGGTCAATCCAGGGAATGGAGTATTACCCTCCCCTACACTACGGTGTAGTAGCTACTAGAAAAGGGAACCTTCGGATCACCCTCGACTAAGGGAGACAACTTTACTTACTTAATAATATTTTTATAAAACCTTACTCTTAAGTCGATTATGTATTCTGCAAATCTCATTGGTAATCTCGTTCAATCCTATATTCCATTACGCTATATTTCTCTTGTATAGAAATTTTGTATACATTTTATTGTATATTAACCCTTTCCTAGGCAGATAATTGTTTTACTACCTTGAAGAATGGGCGAATTATTTTTAGAAAATTTGCTAAAATGAAGCTATGTTCAAGCAAGTCAAATATTCATATTTAAAAAACAAACAATTGGAAAATGCCTTACATTGAACTATGAGAAAAATGTCATTCTGCCTGCAAAAGGATTAATAATCTAGTAGAAGGATAATACGAGCAATATTAGTTGTTCCGGATTTCTTTTTCTTTTTTCAATTTAGAAAGTTACAATCAGTGAAATTCAGGATGTCCACACACATGCATAATCAAACTGGCACGCACTTAAGCTTAGGGCAAAAAAGGGAAAAAAGGAAACATTTTATTTTGTTTTTCCAACTTAATTTTTTTCTATTTAATTATCTAGAACTGCATATACAGTGTACTAAACGAGGGAAGTAACAGTTAAAAGATTCAATATTTGGGGTTTGATCTTCGAGCTCTATCAAATTTACAGTTTTCCCTTTCGCATCTGACGCAAACAGCCTTTTTCGCATTGTTTCTTTGACATTTCTGGTTTATTATTATCTTTTTCAAACAATTGATTGATTGATTGATTCTTTCTTTCTTTCTTTCTTTTTATATCTTAAGTTTTAAATTATCTATCTATCTATCTATCTATCTATCTTTTTCGTTCTTTTTTTCTCTTTATTTCTTTCTCAATGATCTTTCTCTTAATCTTTCTTTCAATTCATCTATCTTGCTAGAATGATGTTTATCGTCACTCTGGTTATGATATTTTCATCAGTGTATCCTAAAACAAAAAGTAGTACACACACACACACACACACACACACACACACACACACACACACACGTATATATATATATATATATATATATATATATATAAAGTTCTACTAGCACATCTATGTCCATCTTAATTATTGACCTCCCTTATTTACAATGCATTTTATAATAATATCATTAGCAATACATTTACATTATACATCTAATAGCTCTGTTCAATCAATGATATTTGCATTAATTCCTGATCACTAACAATCCCTTTCTACCTAATTTTTATTGCAATGTTATATATTAAAATCATCAGCAATTCATTTGAATTATGAATATAACAATCCTATTTTCTAAGTAACGCTTAAATTATTTCTGGATTAATGCTAATATTTTTTGCTTTACTTTCCGTAAAGTTCTTTAGTAAAAATTATTTTTAATTCATTTATCCAATAAATCAATTATGAATTTATATGATACGAGTAATTGACATATTCTGCTTATAAAGATTTAGTTCAGATTTTGCACTAAAAGTCGTTAAAACGAATTTTAGGTAAAAAGATTTGCAATATTCTGTGTTCAATCATCAAGGCTTCTTTTCATTACTGCAAGAAATATTAAGTTTGTTAGTCGAATAAATTGTTTTTTACTAAACGGGAGAGAAGCGAAAGACCGGTGGGATTGGGTCGGGATAAAAGTCTAAATTTCATTTATGAGTACTAGGTTCAAATACATTCGGTGCGAAAATACGCGCGTAAATTCTTTTTCATTCTGTTTTTGTGCCGTCAAATTTATTGATGTCTGTAAAAAAAGTATCGATAAATGTTTTCTCGTATATGTTAACCATAATGAAGGGTTTCATTGACAGTTTATGATTAGTAGATAAACAGATGATTTGTAGATTTTAATATGTAGATAGACAGATAAGTAGACAAGAAGCTGATTGACAGATAAATAAACAAAATATAGATTAACAGATGGACAGATGTTGACAAGAGGTTGATCGGCAGATAAATTTGACAAGAAGTCGTTATTTAGATCAGTTGCTCAGAGATAGATAGACAAGTAGACAAGAAATAAATAGGTTGATAAGTAGAAAAGAAGTAGATTGTCAGAGTGGTCGACAAGAGATAGACAGGTTGATTGATAGAAAGATCAGTAGACAAGAAGAAGAGAGTTAGATAGGCAAATAAAATAGGCAATAAGGTGACTGGGAGAGAGACAGATAAGTCAAGGAGATATAAATTGGAAGGTAAGTAAACAGAAGGTAGATAGACACATTGGCTGATAAGTAAATATGCAAATTGGTACATCAGAAGAAGAGAGAAAAATAGGTAGATAGAAAGATAAGTAGACAGAGATAGGCAAATAAGCAGACAAGAGGTAGACAGGTAGATAGGCAGATAAGTAGACAAGAAATAAATAGGTTGATAGAAAGATAAGTAGACAAGAGATAGGCAAATAAGCAGACAAGAGGTAGACAGGTAGATAGGCAGATAAGTAGACAAGAAATAAATAGGCAGAGAGGTAGGTAAGAAGTAGATAGGTTAGTAGATAAGTCGACAAGAGGTACATAGGTTGATAGGCAAATAAACAGACAAGAATTAGATGTGTAGACAGACAGATAAATCGACGAAAGATTGGAAGATAGGCAAATAAGTAGACAAGAAGTAGATGGGCAGATAAATTAGACAATAGGTAGATAGGCAGATTGGCAGATAAGTTGACAAAATGTAAATAGGCAGATTGGCAGATAAGTAGACAAAATGTAAATAGGCAGATTGGCAGATAAGTTGACAAGATGTCAATAGGCAGATTGGCAGATAAGTAGACAAGATGTAAATAGGCAGATTGGCAGATAAGTTGACAAGATGTAAATAGGCAGATTGGCAGATAAGTTGACAAGATGTCAATAGGCAGATAGGCAGATAAGTTGACAAGATGTAAATAGGCAGATTGGCAGATAAGTTGACAAGATGTCAATAGGCAGATTGGCAGATAAGTAGACAAGATGTAAATAGGCAGATTGGCAGATAAGTTGACAAGATGTCAATAGGCAGATTGGCAGATAAGTTGACAAGATGTAAATCGGCAGATTGGCAGATAAGTTGACAAGATGTAAATAGGCAGATTGGCAGATAAGTAGACAAGATGTAAATCGGCAGATTGGCAGATAAGTTGACAAGATGTCAATAGGCAGATTGGCAGATAAGTAGACAAGATGTAAATAGGCAGATTGGCAGATAAGTTGACAAGATGTAAATCGGCAGATTGGCAGATAAGTAGACAAGATGTAAATAGGCAGATTGGCAGATAAGTTGACAAGATGTAAATAGGCAGATTGGCAGATAAGTTGACAAGATGTAAATAGGCAGATTGGCAGATAAGTTGACAAGATGTAAATAGGCAGATTGGCAGATAAGTTGACAAGATGTAAATAGGCAGATTGGCAGATAAGTTGACAAGATGTAAATAGGCAGATTGGCAGATAAGTTGACAAGATGTAAATAGGCAGATTGGCAGATTAGACAAGATGTAAATAGGCAGATTGGCAGATAAGTTGACAAGATGTAAATCGGCAGATTGGCAGATAAGTAGACAAGATGTAAATAGGCAGATTTGCAGATAAGTTGACAAGATGTAAATAGGCAGATTGGCAGATTAGACAAGATGTAAATAGGCAGATTGGCAGATAAGTTGACAAGATGTAAATCGGCAGATTGGCAGATAAGTTGACAAGATGTAAATAGGCAGATTGGCAGATAAGTTGACACGAATTAGATAGGTCGGCAGATGAATAGACAAATTGTAGATCGGCTGATTGGTAGATAAGTTGACAAGGAGAAATGGGTGGATAGGCAAATAAGTTGACATAAAGTCGATTGGTAGACGGGTAGATAATGAGACAAGAAGTCGATAGGTTGATAGGTAGATAAAGAAACAAGAAGTAGATAAGCACATAAAATAGACAAAAAGAAGATAAGCTGATAAAATAGACAAGTGGTGGAGAAAGTAAAATGATAAATCTCAGAATATGACCACAGATTTGTGGTTGGTTGTTTTGTTTTTCAAGGTTCAAAATTATTTTTCCAAAAATTCAATAAACGTTAGCAAAGTTCTTGTAAATATTAAATTGTGTATTTTCTAAAATTGTCACAATCCTTTTAGGGGGAAGACAAGTACGGGTTTTTAGCACACTTAAACGAATGTAAAGTCGAATATTTTCCTAAATGAACCCTCGACTTTCAAAGGCAATACACACAGATTTTTGGTTTATATCAAATACATATAAGTAGTAATGTCTATAGCATCTTTGAACAGTACATCATAAAAGTACATCATTTTTATTGTCAAAGATTATAAGAGCTATTAGTGATTTTATGCCAGGTAGATCCACATCAATTTATTATTTTTGTAACTCTTTCAAATAGCTCTTTGTGTAAGTATTTTAAAACTCGTCGATGGATTCTGAGCAAGATTTTAGAAGGATATAACTTTTTCCATACCCACTGCATGAGAGTGTGTCTGCATGCATACCCACTGCATGTGTGTGTGTCTGCATGCATACCCACTGCATGAGTGTGTGTGTCTGCATGCATACCCACTGCATGTGTGTGTGCGTGCCTGCATGCATACCCACTGCATGTGTGTGTGTGTCTGCATGCGTACCCACTGCATGAGTGTGAGTGTCTGCATGCGTACCCACTGCATGAGTGTGTGTGTCTGCATGCATACCCACTGGATATGTGTGTGTGTCTGCATGCGTACCCACTGCATGAGTGTGTGTGCCTGCATGCGTACCCACTGCATGAGTGTGTGTCTGCATGCATACCCACTGCACGTGTGTGTGTGTCTGCATGCATACCCACTGGATATGTGTGTGTGTCTGCATGCGTACCCACTACATGTGTGCATCTATGTAGAATGATATTCAAAGTAGATATGTCAGTGAAACGGATTAAAGAAAAATAATTATATTCACCGATTTCCAAATATAATTTGTTTCAAAATTTCCAAAGCAAAGATATTTTTTAATTCACTTAAAACTTTGAAGAAATTCGAAGTAATGAAATAAAAAATAACAAAATGAAAATCTAAAAGTACATATTCAGATGTGTGTGTGTGTGTGTGTGTGTGTGTGTGTGTGTGTGTGTGTGTGTGTGTGTGAAGAATATATAGAGAAAAGTAAAAGTTAATGATTAATTGACATTGTATACAATAAGATACTTTTATTTGAAAATTAAACGTGTATTGTTTTACGGGTATCGATATTGATAAAGGGTTTTTGTAATTGGAATAAAATCCAACTCACAATCTAAATGACAATGTTACTTTTAGAAGATGGAATTTTAGAGCTGATATTTTCGATTCGGATTGTAAGAATATGTCTTTTAAAACATTTTCTTTGATGATTTTCACGTCAATCTAAAGAACAGGATGTAAAAATTTTCATCGATGACGTTGAAGAATATATTATGCCTAAGGCAATTTTTTCTGGTAAAGATTTAAATTCTTTTTTAAGTGAACACAATCCCTAAATAATTTGTTTTAGCAATTCAATATTTTCTCATGAATTACTTTAAATCAAGAAGGTATAATTGGATTCATGCCTTTCTAAGGGCATTGCTATTCATATTTTCAAGGCCTATAAACATCCTGTTCCTCCTCAAAGTAGTATCTATTTGATAATTCAGATTCTCAAATCTAAATTTCTACAGATGATAGAGAAGATTTTTTTGTTTTTTAACATCTTGATTTTGTAGATGACACATTTTAGTTTTAGACCGATTTTTGCATTATTTAAATTCCTTCTTAAGTACATACAGACTTCTCAGCGGTTTGATATTTTCTTAGAAATTACAAAGGAAGGATTTTAATTGTAATATGCTTATTAGTGTTTGGCTAGATCTAGATTCTTCATCTTTTTGGCAGAGGAAGGTTATTTCATCTTAACATATCTAGATTTTTAGAAAAGTTATTTGTCATAATTAAAATCCTTCTTTTCAAAAACTCAAAATTATCTTAAACATTATTGTTAGTAGTGACAATTCCGTGTGAAATAAAACAGAGATATAAGTGAAATCATTAAAAATAAGATTCTATTTTATCATTTTGAAAAAAAAAAGAAACAAATGAAAAGATAAAAAAATATGATCCAGAATGAAAATAGTCTACCCAATGTATTCAACGCAGTATATTTATCGGGAATATATGAGTTCAGTCTCTGGGACAGTCAGAAGAAAATGGATGCCTAAGTTTTTCGATGATATTGTCATTACTACATTAGAGTTGCTTTTCGACTAGAATTTGTTTGTTTTTATCATTATATTTTAGCTGTCTTAATCACGGAACTTTCTCAGGAGTTTTTCCGCAACCTTGGGCTTTTCTTATGGAACTCTATTTCTTGAGAACAATATACTTCTTTCAGTAAATTGTATTCATCCCTAACTTTCAGCCATATCCAAGGGTTTTTAAGAGAGAGGGAGACTCATCTTTATCGGACTCGACTCTCTCGACTAATTGACAAAGGGATTGAAATCACATGCCTTCTTTAGGTTTAGACATTTTCATATATCTACTGCGTAAGTCTAGCAGGATTGCCAAGATGAAGCACTCACAGATGACCAAAGTCAATACAGCAGCAACAGTTAGCGATTATAGCTTGTTAACTATTGTTCCTTGGTGAGTTTCGAAATACCAACAGTCTGTCAAACTCTTTTGTACATTATTGCTCTATGGTGAAGTGGAAATGACTTAAAACACAACAATACTACTCATGTGGAGCACTTAAGGAGGTTCTCACTCATTATGTTTAGTAATAATGTTCGAAAATACTTTACTAGTATCTCCTTTTTAGAAATTCCAACGCAAAACTACAAATATGGGGGGGAGGGAAACAAGTTGTTTTTTCTTTACCTTTTACATATCTTCACATTTTTTTTTTTTTTAGTGGGGATCAAATCAGTTAAAATTTGTTGCGAGGAAAATCAATAAAACAAATTTCTGAATATCTAACAATTAAAAGTATAATGTTGTTAAAAACAATGTATCTTTAAAGAAATTACTTTTGTATTCGTTTAATTTTCTTGTTTTCTGCTACCAACACGGATGAATGTGAAAAGAGTGGAAGGTAAAATTTGCCCTTTTTTTCCCTTTTCATCAAACAAACCGATTGTCTCGTTTTCACTCAATTGCGTATTTATTTCCACTCTTAAGTATTGCGTCACTTATTTATAGAAACTAAGAACGATCAGCTTCTAAAGACTTTAACGGATTTCTAGATACCCGTTCATAGGTTCGTAAACAAATCCGTTGTATCCACGGATGTGTTCTGCTATTTTTCCTCTGTCATTTCTAATTTTTTTTGTTATTTATTGTATTTATTTGTTTTTTTACCATCTGAATTTTGTATATGACACATTTTAGTTGTAGTCTGATTTTCGCAAAATTTCAATTCCCTCTTAAGTAGATGGGGGGCCTTTCAACAAGTTAATATTTTCGAAGACATTGCAATGGAGGGATTTTAATTATTAGATGTTTATTCTTGGCGTTTGACTGGATTCTTAAATCTTTGTTGGTCTTTATTACATTTTAACATATCTAACTTTTTAAAAGTTATATGTTAAAATTAAAATACTTCTTTTCAGAATCTCAAAATAATTTAAGAACATTTTACTATTACCAACATCAATGCAGTGTGTGAAAAAATAATTTTAATCCTTAACTTTAAAAAATTATACGCAAACACACACACACACACACACACACACACACACACACACACACACACACACACACACACACACACACACATTATATATGTAACTTGTAAAATAATAATCCCTCAATACTGTAATAGTCGTTACATTTATATAATTATCTACTGATTGTTGGTAACATTAGTTAAACTTTATGTTAGCTTCAACTTAGTGTTCAAAGGTAAGTCAGGATTGAAATATTCGAAATTGCACTTGCAGAGTTCATATATTTTAGCAGAGAATCTCAACCATCGGTCGAAATTTTAGAACATAAAAGTCAAGACCAGAATTATAAAAATGATGTGTAACAGATGTAAAAAGATTCTTAGACGTAAAAGTCAACTACCAAGTAAAATGAATTGTTACTCAGACGCTTTTTTAAATACCCTTCAAAATTAAAAAATTTAATAAATGTATTTCCATGAGTTTCAAAATTAATGAATCCAACAGTTAATTAATAAACGAATTCATATTGATCGAGTTATATTTTTGTTATTTTTATTTACCCATCTACAAGATATTCTGGACAAAATTTCTCGCAATAAAATGTAACAATGGATAATTGGTATTTACAACATATGATATCTTTGAACACACACACACACACACACACACACATATATATATATATATATATATATATATATATATATATATATATATATATATATATACATGGGGTAAAACTTTTCAAATTGTACCCAAATAGTGCACTTTTATATATAAATTTCATAAAGAAGGAAGCAGCCGAAATTTAGACCTAGGGTTAAGCACTCACACACTACATTGATCTAAGAGAAAAATGAGGATCTATATGAAAATGGTTCCTTCCTTTCTTACGGTTACTAGTCTTTATATTTAGAGAATTTCATCATATTCGCTACTTGTAATTAGTTTATATGTTGACATATTAATGTATGGCATAAAGTAAGTTTTGTAACTTCTTAATGTTCTGGAAGAGTCCATAAATACGATCAGGCAAGGGCTATCTTTTTCTGACAACAAAACAAGTGGTTATAAGGCATATATATATATATATATATATATATATATATATATATATATATATATATATAATTTGGTGAGAGAGAGAAAGAGAGAGAGAGGGATAGAAAGAGAGAGGAACTGATAGATAGATAAAGAGAGGAAAAGAGCTGAAAACAAGGAGTGATTGATGCGTAAGAGCCAACCAAGATCTGTAGTTGTCAACAGAATTCGATAAATCGATATAAAAAGACACGACTACACACACACACACGCACACACACACATACACACACACACACACACACACACACACACACACACACACACACACATAATATATATATATATATATATATATATATATACGTGCCACATCATATGCGTATTTATGAGTATGCGTGTGTATACAAAGAAACTAAAGTGTGTGTGCGAGTATATATATATATATATATATATATATATATATATATATATATATATATATAATTACGTACGAACACGCAAAGATAGATATCAAAGATTTTTATATATACATCCGCTGATACACACACATGACTTGTGTGTATACATGAATTTATTGTGATATGTTTGTTTAAAATGACTTAAAAAGAGTGTCTACTGGCTGCAATAGATGTCTTCTACAAGGCCATCGAATCACACATTAAGAAACAACACTAACAACATTATCATTGGTCTATAAGGCTAGGTAATAAAGCGCAGATAGATAGATAAGATAGATAGATAGAGCAAAGTGCTCTATCAACTAAACACAAGAAAGGGAAGCGTGGGGCGTCAAGCGAAAGCCAAACAAATTACAAATTCAAAAATGTAGGTAAAATATCAGATTCTGTGTGGATGTAAAATGGACGAATGTAAACAGCTTAACTATAAATGTGTTCACTAAGGCTTTTTAGCTAGGCACAAGTCCACAAGTGCGTGGTGTGGAGTGAAGCTCGAACAATAGAAATCGTCTGCAGAGTATTTCGCAAAAGTATTGACTCGATTGTGAGATGTTCTATACCTATGTATACAGACACAAATAAGATTCTATAGGTATGTATGCATTTATCCATAGATGTCTGAATGAATGAATGAATACATATTATAAAGCAAGTATCTGTGTGTCCATTGCATGTCTGTATGTATGCACGTACCAACATCCCCGGATGTGACTGGACATCCGGGTAACAATGGGCCGAAAAAATCACGTGTTTCGACATGGCGCTTATCAACAACAACAAATAACGCAATGACGAATCTTCATAATATATGCAAATATATTTATGCAACTGATTTATGCTTTCAGTCCATGTAAATCGTTGCGAGCCGTAGCGAATCGCTTCGAGGGACGAAATAATCCAAGACTCCGATGAGAGAGGACATTGCAATTTTTGCAATAAGGCCAAGATCAACAACAACAACAACATAGCAATGGCTATTATCATACCGATTGGATATATATATATATATATATATATATATATATATATATATATATATATATATATATATATATATATATTGAAGAAGAAGAAGAAGAAGAAGAAGAAACAAAAATAATGAAATCATAGCTATGTAGAAAGAAAAACATTAATAATAATAATAACAATTAAATAAAAATAAAAACAACTATGTAATAATAATAATAATAATAATAATAATAATAATGATGAATGAAAAGAAAGGTTGACTATTCAGACCACTGTACTGATGAAATGTAAGGAAATATTCAGGAAAGTGCTGCAGATATTAGGATACCTGCTTTCACATGATCCCAGAGACAATGTATATCTGGTGAGAACAAAAAATGTATGTAATAATAATAATGATAATAAAAAGAGTGATGATGATGATGATGATGATGATGATGATATAGAATGTTGAATGATATTCATGTCATTAAACAAAAAGCAAAAGAAAAAAATGCAATAAAGCGAACAACAACGACAACATACAAAACGAGGACAACGTTTATAATCTTAAAAGAGAAATGAAAATAGACATCAATCAAAAATGTTTTTTAAAACTTGAGATTAATAATAATTGAAACAAAACTAAAAGATGAAAATTTAGCAAAGAAGCTAAAAACTGTTAATAATAATGACAGCAAGAAAACCGATGATATTAAAGATAAAAACGACAGAAATAAGAACAAAGTGATTCATGATGATAATGATAATTGTTGGGTTAAATGATGATGTTGGCGTTGATGGCGGCAGTGGCGGTGGAGTTAGTGGCGTTATGTGGTGAGAGTACAAATTTGAAAAAGTTTAAATTTTTATGCAGCAACATGCTAATTTATATGGATTCATTAGTTTAAAAGTATGTTTTATT
>CAUZXS010004835.1:140000-165000 GCA_963585895.1 Sepioteuthis lessoniana
ACACACACACACACACACATACACAGACTGAGAGATACAGAGGAAGAGGCAGAGGTAGGGAGAGATACATATCTTCATAGATATGATGCATGTTTTATATAGATGTCGCCATACAGACACATATGTGTACGTTTTTTTTGGGGGGGGTGTATCTGTGTGTGTGAGAGAAAACAGAAAAATACAATGAGTGTGAGATTTGATTATGTACACACTGAGAAGTCCAGGGAAATCCGTGCTAGCGGAACATCATGATGACGCTAATGATATATATATATATATATATATATAGAGAGAGAGAGAGAGAGAGAGAGAGAAAGATAGAGAGAGGGGAGGAAAGTGACCAAGAGAAACGGGGCGGGGGAGAAGAGAATGAAATTTATTCATGTACATATTGACAAATAGGGAATGCTATCTTGCATAATTGAAAAACAAATTTTGCGTTCTCTACTCATGGAATATGCCCATAATCTTGATATATATCTATATACGAATATATATATATATATATATATATATATATATATATATATATATATATATGTGTGTGTGTGTGTGTGTGTGTGTGTGTGTGTGTGTTGGGATACTTGAAGATTTCAGATGATGCTGGAAATGACTTTACAGTAATTTTTTTAAATAATAATAATGAAGAAGAAGAAGAAGAAGAAGAAGAAGAAGAAGAAGAAGAAGAAGAAGAAGAAGAAGAAGAAGAAGAAGAAGAAGAAGAAGAAGAAGAAGAAATTGGCGGCCATTATACTCTGTCGTTATCGAGAGGGTAATACATAGACGGCAAATCAGTCATTGCAAGACATGAGCGTCAGTCAGAGGAGTAAAAAGCAATCATGAATGAGAGTGAGTAGAAAAATTAAAATAGAAAGGAAGAGAAATTTAGAGAGGACGACAATCTCATGTAATCTTACGATACGTACTAATATACTCCGAAGCATTCCAGATTTTACAAGTTTGTAATTGTACAAGAAACCATTGATACAGATCGTGATAGACTTTTCAAATGTTTGCAATATTATTAAGTGGTCGATCTGATCTCGAAACAGCCATTTTAATGGGATCAATACCGAAAGAAGAGTAACAGCGTCATCACCATATGAGCTATGGTATTGGTTATGCGTTTTTAAGTGTCAAAATATTAAGAAATAAAGGTAACTAAAAATATATAGAGACATGTCTGTATCTACGAGACTGTCCTTTTGTATCCTCTTGAGATTTGTTTTGACTTGGACGGGAGTATTGAGGTTCTGTTGCATTCGTAACAGGATATGTATAAAGAGGTTTGAAATACACACACACAAATATATGCGAGTACATACATACATATATATATATATATATATATATATATATATATATATATACTGAGAGACAGACAGACAGAAAGAGAGAGAGAGAGAGAGAAAGAGAAAGAGAACGAGAGAGAGAGAGAGAGAGAGAGAGAGAGAGAGAGAGAGAAAGAAAGAGAGAGAAGTGATAATAAGGAGACTTTTAAACCATAACTTGAAGAAAGCATTTACTAAGTTCAGCTTAGTCTGGCACAAGGTCATATGTTTAAGGCATTCAGTGTTTGCCAACAAGTATTACTAATTATGGGTTCTCGTACGTATCAGTGCTTTTCCCACACGCTCACGTTTACACACACACACACACACACACACACACACACACACACACACACATATATATATATATATATATATATGAATGAAGCCACACACCCTAATACATACACATATAATACATACTCATACACACACTTATATATATATATATATATATATATATATATATATATATATATATATAAACAATGAAGCCCCACATACGTCATAAAGTTTTTCTGAATTTTAAGAAAAGGACCAGCAAGGGTTTTTAAGGTGAAAATGATCAAAGATAAAGAAGCAACCTTTTTGACAAAATAGACCCACTTAAAAGAATCTGAGAGGAAGTAAAAATTAGTGGATGAGTGAACCAGATGGAAATACTTTGTAGAACCTTATCGAATGACCTCATTGCTTTGTTGACAACGGCGAATTCAAATTTCATAGAACCCATTTTAACAACGATTTGTCTTCAGCTCCTAAAGTCTAAAGTGAATGACCATAAAGATTGCTTTGTCTTTTTCGTTTCTTGCGTCGTTGAGTTTGAATTCATCAATTTTATTTTCTTTGTTTCTTCATTGTTTGTATGCTCTCTCTCTCTCCTTTCTCTCTCTCTATTTCTTTCTCTCACTCTCTCTCTCTCTCTCTATATATATATATATATATGTTCATATCGAACTCTATTCGTCTGTGTTAGAAATCTAACTATCTATCCATCAATCTATCTATCTGAAGTGCTACCCTAAAATTCAGGAAATGTGATCAATTTAATCAATTTGTTCATCTATCAATTTACACATTGTTTCTTATGTCTCACCAAATATTTCGCATAACTCGCTTTCATTCGTTTTAATTTATTTATTCTTTAATGTTCTCGTTGTAGAGAGAGAGAGAGAGAGAGAGAGAGAGAGAGAGAGAGAGAGAGAGAGCATAGATAATGAAAAATGCTATGATATACGTACATTTATCCGCTTAAATGAAGAGAATTACAAAACAGAAAAGAAAAGAAAATAGAAAAACAGAAGGAAAAAACGGAGGAGAAATAAGAAAGAGGAGAGATATAAGAATAGAAAGAGTGAGAGAGAGAGAGAGAGAGAGAGAGAGAGTATAAAGAAGGTAAAAAGAAAAGGAAAACGTTGAAAAGTCGCGAAAAGTGAAAAATAGAGTGAAAGAAGAAGAAGAAGAAGAAGAAGAAGAAGAAGAAGAAGAAGAAGAAGAAGAAGAAGAAGAAGAAGAAGAGAAATAGGAATGAAGATTAAGAAAACAAAAAAATTAATGAGATGAAAAGTGAAAGAAAGTTTTTAAAAATCCAAAAGAGACAAACAAAAACAAATAGAAAAGAAATAGAAAAAAGGATAGAGAAAAGACAAACAAAATAAAAAGACGATCAGAGAAAGAAAGTGATGAAACCAAGAGAGAGAGAGAGAGAGAGAGAGAGAGAGAGAGAGAGAGAGAGAGAGAGAGAGAGAGAGAGAGAGAGAAAGCTGGAATAGCAGATAAAAAAGAGGAAGTGAGTGTGAGACTGACTATCAGAGTTAAACATTTTAGGTTATATTTTGAGGTGTTGCATAAGAAGAGAAACAAAAATAAGAGAAAATAATGTGGATAAAAAAGGAAGAGTGAAAGTGGAAATGAAAGTGAAAACAATAGCCGATTAGAATTTTAAAATTAAATTTTCTCAATAGAAAGATGGATAAACCAAGGTATGAAAAATAAGAAAGAGAGTGTTGAAGGAAGAAAATAACATATTACGTCTTAAATGCCGTACGTTTTATCATGAATATTGAAAAGTAAAAGAAAAAATCTCACTGCCTGTCTATCTGTATTTCTTCCAATATTTCTGTCTCTCTGTCTTTCTCTCTCTCTCTCTATATATATATATAGAGAGAGAGAGAGAGAGAGAGACAGACAGACAGACAGACAGAGTCAGAGGGACAGAGAGAGAGAGAGAGAGAGAGAGAAAGAAAAAGTATACATGAGAAAGAGATGAAAAATCATATTATGGGTATTAAATTGTGTTGACTAATTTGGTGTTTCACACATTCACACACACACACACACACACACACACACAAACATATACATATATAAAGTAAATTCGGTGACCCAAGTCGAGGGCGACCCGAAGGCTCTCTTTTCAATAGCTACTACACCGAGTTGTAGGGGAAGGCGTTACTCCATTCCCTGAATTGCTATACTTTACCCTTGATCCTTACATTATAGTGCTGAGTGTTAAGTAAGGAGGCATCAAGTACCATTTTTTGAGTCTTTAGTATGACTCGACCAGGGATTAAATCCCGGTCTCCCAGGCTTTTTGCGACCCAACTATATATATATATATATATATCCGAGCGCGAGAACACACACACACACACACACACACACACACACACACACATATATATATATATATATATATATATACACATACACAAATATATTGTACTGTATGTTACATCAGGTATGAAGAAAACAATGTACACACACATATACACACACATACATAAATGCACACATGCATGAATATATATAATCACCCAATAGGAGATAAACATGTTATATGTGTGTGTGTGTGTGTGTACATTATATCTGTATGCTGTTTACAATGTACACACACACACACCCTTACACCGATGCAAGAATTTATCTTCGTCCGAAATGAAAATGAGGGATCAGTCATGAAAAAGGTCCAGTCCTACAAACTTGATGATTATCCTAGAACACTCAGCCAGGTGATAATAAATTTACTGGTGTTTATAATGTTCCTTTTCAACTTGTACACTTATTAGACTTACACGTGATCAGGCTGCTTGAGGATCGAGTGAGCAAAACCCACTCGTCATTTGAACTGATAAAGAACATGTACTACACTTTAGAAACGTTCTTTTAAAAAACTTGATGATGAGGATTGGCTAACTGAGAAGACAAGACAAAAATACGATAAAAAAAAAAAGGAAAGGACCATTGATTATAAGATACGAATAGGGGCAACCCGTTTCTTGTGATGACGATTGTATACACTAAGAATCTTAGTATATAAAATATGGGGGCGGAAAAATATATAAAAAAAACAACATAAGTTGATAATCCACAGGGTCGAGAATGGAGCTTATAAATCCAGCGTGAAGATATTTTGTACTTATTTTGAAATGTCGATATGCATCGATACGTTTAATGCTTCGGAATAAAATGACAGACATGATGAAAACAGAGAATCGAACAGGGGTGAAAGGAGGAGAAGCGGGGAAGAAGGATTCGGAGTCACGAGATTGTAAAGTGGCAGGGGTTAGTGTAGGAGGGAGGATAATTAGAGAGGAAAAGAGACTAAGAGAAAGGGAGGAAGAGAGAAAGAGAGATGGAGAGGAACTATTAGAGGTGTATGTGAAAAAAATAGAGAGGGTGAAAGTAAAGGAAGTTAAAAAAAGAAAAGCAGAGAACGCTATGAGATATTCGGAAATGAGAGAGAAAAAACGCTAAGGAGGAGACGATAGAGAATATAAAAATCTTTTGGGTAGGAAAAAAGTACGATCACACATGAAGAGATAGATAGATAGATAGGCAGACAGAATATGTTGAACGGTGAAGGGTTAAAACAAAATATAGAAATGTTTCTCTCTTTGTCTCTCTCTCTCTCTCTCTCTCTATATATATATATATATACACGTCTCTCGATGACAATATATATAAACATGTACAGTCATCTGATGAGACGGAGAGTATAATGATATTCTCCGGCGAAATAAATTTGTAATGACAATTTAACCAGGTTTGGGTTTCTTTCTAATTGCACTATATATATATATATATATACATTCGAGAGTGCGTTGATAAAGGCGGACATCTTTATATAAAACAAGAGTCTGATAAGGAGAGAAATATATCGAAAAGATAGAAAAAGAGAAGTCAAGAAACAGAAAATAAAATGTGGGTGAATGAATGATCAGGGGGCAGATTCTTTTGTATGTCAACTGTCCGTGTTCGATTCTTGGTAAAAACTAGAACTTTAAAGAATAATTTTTAAAGCGTATAGTTCCTTCCTACTTTAAAAATTAGCACATGACAATCTTTTTAACTTGCATTTCTCCTGATTTAGCATTTTGCTATATAAAGATGTGCTTAGCAAATCTAGAAAAGAGAGAGGTAGAGAAAGATATTTGGAACGATACAATATATGTTATAAAAAAGAAGGACTGGTTTTGAACCTCGATAGAAAATCGAGCTTTATTTTTCTCTCTTTCTCTCTTTCTCTATGTCTATCTTTATCTATCTATCTACCCATCAATTTTCTTTTTTTTCTCTTCCCACAACTTTCTTTCTTTCGTCCATTCTGTCTTTCTAAAATTATCTATCCATGTCTCTCTTTCTCTCTCTCTCTCTCTCTCTCTCTATATATATATATATATACAATGGAGTAAGAAACTGATATTGACAGAGATATAAGACATATGAAAAGTGAAACAACGCATAATCGCGCATGCGTGTTGACTGCGCATGTGCAATGAAATGACGTAGTTATTAAGGGAAAGAAAACAGTGTTTACAGAAGGTCGATGAAGAAGCGAGAAAATATGCAGAAAGAGGTAAAATAGTATTCATTGTAATTGCTAAAAGTGAAGGTAAAGAAAAAATTGAAGAAGAAAACCTTTCTGCACTTTCTTTCTCTTCCAGATAAAGAAATAACGGTAGATGGAAAAAATAAAGAAGCAGGAGACTAAATTGCTTTAGGTCATATATATATATATATATATATATATATATATATATATATATATATATATGTGTGTGTGTGTGTGTGTGTGTGTGTGTGTGCAGAGATTAAGCACTGAATTTAGCCTATTTTTGGCCATGTGTCTAAATTAAGTTTTATAAAAAGAAAAAAAAAAATGCTAGAAACTTTTTTAAACTTTAAAATGTAAATGAACAACCCAATCCAGGACAGGAAAGTATATCGAGCTATCGTTGACAAATAAAATGAAATTTATTAACTTGGGGATGTTGTGTTAGAAGAAGACAGAGTAAAATTGAAAGAGAATAAAAAATTGTATACATTTATAAACTGAAAAATGAGTGATGGGCAACGTTATTTGATCACCTAGGAACAGACGCCCTAACATCTGAGTAAAAAGATTTGAAGTATTAATAGTAATAAGAAGAAGAGTCGCAAAGAACGTTAGAAATAATTGGAGGGATCAGGAATCTGAAGAACTAAAACTAATTTTATTAAAAACTGGCATGAATAGGAAAGAAGAGAGGGTGGGAGCAGGGAAAATACATTCTGTGTTGAGGATAAACAATCATTGAAATAATAATAATAATAATAATAATAATAATAATAGTGACCGAGATGAAACAGTTAATCACTTAATAAGCGAATGCAGCCAACTGGCACAAAAGGAATACAAGACTACGCATGAGAAAAATATGAACGGTGATTCCATAGAAGATTGTATATAGTGTTAACAAGAAAAATAGATTGTCATCTTGTGGATTCTGCTGTTCCAGCAGACCACAGAGTGGAAATAAAAAAAAGAAAAAAGATAGACAAATACTTGGACCTTGCTAGAGGGCTGAAAAACTGAGGAAGTTAAACGTGACGGTGTTGCCGACTGAAGTTTGTGCTCTTGTCAGTGTCACCAAAAAGAGACTGGGCAAACTGGAGATCAGAGGAAGAATCGAAATCATAGCATCGTTGAATTAAACTAGAAATACTTAGAGAGTGTCCGGGAAAAGAGACTGGATGAATAGGGGATCAGTGGAAGAATCTTGATCATATAGACCACAGCACTGTTAAGATCGGTAAGAATTCTTTGCAAAATCTTGAAGAACTGAGGAGATTTAATATCACTCACACTTACATGAAAAATCACCTGTTAAAACGAATGTGCAAAACTCGGAAGAGGTAGATAATAATAATAATAATAATAATAATAATAATAATAATAATAATAATAATAATAATAATAATGCTTCACTGTTATCTTAAGAGCAATCCTAAAAAGGTTAATGAAAACAAAGGTGGCGATGATAAGAATTGTAATTGGTACCCTTGGAACGGTCTCCAAAGGTTTGGTAAGGGACTGGAAGAGTTAGTAATAATAATAATAATAATAATAATAATGCTTCACTGTTATCTTAAGAGCAATCCTAAAAAGGTTAATGAAAACAAAGGCGGCGATGATAAGAATTGTAATTGGTACCCTTGGAACGGTCTCCAAAGGTTTGGTAAGGGACTGGAAGAGTTAGTAATCGGAGGACGAGCCAAAACCATCCAAACTACATCATTGTTGAGGTCGGCCAGAATAATGAGAAGAATCTAGGGCCGGAACAGATTTGCCGTCACTCAGACTCCAGTGAAAGCCCATCAGCTTAAGCTGTTGTGAAAAACTCGCAAGGAATAATAATAATAATAATAATAATAATAATAATAATAATCAGTAGCACATCAGGGTGACTGATTCTAATCGTAGTTGGTCCCTTAGAATATTCCTCAAGAACCTAGAAAAGGGATTCGATCCTCTAAGGATTAGAGGAAGAATTATAAACATATAACACTACTAAAATTGACAAAGACACTTTGAAGAGTTCTGGTGAACTTGGGAGACTTGCTGTCCTTCAAACCTCAGTGAAAAACCATCAGCTAGAGTTGGTGTAAAAATCTTGAAATGAGTAAAATAATAAGTTTTCGGCGATTTCTTCAGTATTATTGATTCTCGATTGAAGAAATTACCAACATAGATCCCTTGTGATATCAATGAAAAAACTCTGGTATTCAAATTCAGGTAAAAAATTTTAAAAATCAATGCTGTTTTTTTTTTAATCTGTCAGTGAATTTTGTACGCCCTCCAATTTCAATACAACACACAAATTTTCATGCCTCGGGACTTCAGCCCACACCTGAGTACAATATTCTAGATGAGGTCTTTTTAGGATTTTCTGTTTTTAAAACAACATTTGCCTCCCTTGAAATAAAATTCCAGACTATCCAGCAAATCCTTTCATTTGTTCTCGATACAATTGAGAAAATATGATTGTCAACTTTAAATGAATCATCAAAGCCAACTCGTTGATTGTATTCCTCATTCGCTTTTTTGATTTTTTTGTTGATTAATTTATATTCAAGTCAAATGTTTTTGGAGATTGCAAACCACAGCATTACAACTGATACTCAGCGTAACAATATTGTAAAAAAATAAATAAAAAGATATAGATGGGTCGAGAAAAAATTGAGACTTCGTAGCAAATACACAAATTACAGATTTGACATAAAATAATTTTCATGTGCTGAACAGTCTGGTTTCATAAAAAATACCTCGAACAAATTAGATAAAATTATTCAAATTAATAGCATATTTTTCTTGACCAATTAGAGTCGGGGGAATGATGGAAGCACTTTCTAATTTGAATTCTAAAACAAAGTCTGCTCAAGTCGAAATTTGTAAATTAGTCCGATATTAAAAGAATGGAAGTGAAGATCTTAACGAACTGTTGGATTTGAGTAATTAGAAGGAAACAAGTGTCCAACAAGAAAGTTGTCAACTAAAAAGACACGAAGAAAAAAAAAGTTCTTAGGGGCTCGTAGTTATCATCGTAAAAATGGACACGGAGAACTGATTTAAAATCCTGAACGACGCTGTTTGCATTTCAGTTTGCGCCAATACCCTTCTTCAATGAGGACGGTTTTGGCACTAAATAACTCACTAATGTTGATATGCCATTAGACAAAGAAATCAAAAAGTATAGCAAAATATATTGATTCCCAATAAGTTCCGTCAAAAATATGATGTAAGTATCCACAAAATGGGGAGGTTATAAAAAATATCGGTATATCATGACAGACGTTAAAACGCCAGGATAGCAAATTGAAAGTAATGTCTTAAAATAAAAAAAAAGAACTCTCACACACACGAAAAACAAATGAGGAGAAACAGGAGTCAATATTTGATATAATTGTAAATAATTATCTGAATAAAATGAAATCTACTTTCAGAAAATCGAAAGAAAATCAGTACTGACACCTTAAAAGCAAAAAACAAAGTTAGTGTGATAGAGAGAAGCAATTGTGGAGTTTGAATGATTGGGGGAAAGTGATATTCAGTAATAGAAGAGAAATTTGCATTTTCCTAAGTGATGATGCGGGGTCTATGAGGCCTTTTCAATAAATTTATTATTATTATTATTATTATTATTATTATTCATAAGAGTTTTTCACATCAGCGTAAGCTGATGGTCTTTCACTGGAGATCGAGTGACAGCAAGTATCCTTAAGTCTCCAGGACCCTTCTCAGTATTGTGGACGTTTTCAAAAATGCTTTTGTTTGGATGGTCTCCACTCGGCCGCCAACTTCCAAATCTTCCAGGCCCTTTAATAATCCTTTAGTTACCGTGCCAAAAGCACCAATCACAATTGGTATAATTGTCCCCTTCATGTTCCATGGTTTTTTCAATTCTCTAGCAAGGTCAATGTACTTATCTCTCTTTTCACATTCTTTCAGTTTTATTCTGTGGTCATCCGGGACCGCAATGTGTTGTTATTAATAATAATAATTATTATTATTTTGTATACTTTTATTTCATTGATTGAAAATAGTTTGGTTATGAGAAGTCACTTTTTAGGATTATAATATATTTTGTTGAAGAGCAAAATGAGTTAAAGATTTTATTCTGAAAAGGATGGCCAGCAGACGTTCAGAATCTCAATTCGATCGAAAATTTATGGAGGAAACTTTGACTGACTGATTTTAACGGCATGTAAACACGTCTGGGGTCATCTTATGTCTAGAGATTAGGAATTTGTCTACATTGTTCGTTTATATTTACATTTTTTTTTTGTTTCTAAAGATTTTTACAGGTTTATTGGATTTCAAGTAACACTATCAGATGCGAATAATTTGCAGAGAGATCTGACCCATAAATAGAACCCGAAAAATTACTTTCATTATGGCCAGAGTGGACCAGAGATTAATGACAATGTAGAGGTTCTCCATACTCCCCAGATCTCCAAAACTGGAGTCACACCACCCTATGCAGTTTCGTGTCATATGCTCGACATCTCTTTTTTGGGGAGGGAGGACTTACTTTTTCGCAGGGGTACAGTCATAGAGGTCTAAGCTCCAATGGCAGATTAGTGGAAACTTAGGTGAAAGGATCATTGATAAAGAGAGCTGGTTTCTCAACAAATATTTGAGAAACTTGGAACCAGCTTGATGAAAAATATTGTTTTTCGTTTGTAAAGAAAGAGAGGATACACAAAGTTGAATGAATCGGTGATTTTTTATGAGGTGCTGATAATTTGATTGTTAATCCTCTCTTTGATCGTAAGATAAAATAAAGATGTTATTTAAATAATCAAATTTTTATTGTTTTATCTCATGTTATCAACCTGTTCAATAGTTGAACAAAAATATTTTGTCATATTTTCCATGATCATCCAGTAAATGTCGTTTTTCCATTTTTTTTTTTTTTTTGTCACGGGTTGTAAATCTATTGGTGCCGACAACATTTGAACCAGTAAACCGAGCGTGTTAAATGTCATTCTTATTCCTGCCCACTTAATTTTCCAGGTTCTCCGCCACTCTCCATTTCACTTGAGCCATTTTCTGAAAGAACAGATGTTATTTTCTGATGATATATCGATCATTAAACTCCAGATTTTGCAATTTTTTTACATTTAATTTGAAATAAGTTAATGAAAATGAAAGGGATTCAGTCGTCGGGAATTAATATAAATGTTGTTGATAGAACAAATGTAGCCCACTCATCTGTTGTAATCTCTCTCTCTATCTCTCTCTCGCTCTCTCTCTATATATATATATAAAACTTTGGTTCTCAAGATTATGACTCTCCATTTATCATAATTTTACTCTTAGCAAGAATTTCACACGAATGATTTTCACCCTGGTAGTTTTCTCAGAAGTTACAGGTTTCAAGTACTCTTCTAAGTATTCTAGGTAATCTTAACCATACAGCGGTCTAGATGGTCTCGATTCTTCCTCTGATCTTCAGTTACCTCAGTTTCTTTTTCAGGCCCTTTGGGATATTTCCAAGGGCACTAACTATAATTAGTAACTCCGTAAACTTCATGATCCATAGCTCTCATGCATGACTCAGGTACCTGTATTGTTTTTTTCTGTTTGTCTTTATGTTGCCATTGCTGTTACTGGCTGCTGTTATTAGTCTTTCTTTGCTCTTTTTAGTGAATTTCTTGATTCGTTGGATTGATGCATCCATCCAATCCTCAATATTGTCGAGTCTTCTTCTTTCATCTTTTCGTGACATAAAGCGTCAGAATTATGTTGCTTGTAAGTCTTTGGGCATATTCATCGATTTCGTTGTCCTGTAGTCCATTCATGTGAATTCATCCCTTGTCCATTTTATGAATGGTCCAGAGTAACTGACAAGAGTCTCAGCCAGGAATTTATTTCTTTGACGAAATTTCTGCCACAGAACTTGGTTTCCAGAAGTATTCTTGTTCTTCTGAAGAACTCTTTTCTTACTTTTTCTTTCATTTCTGTTTGTTTGATGGTGTTCGCTTTCAATATTCCAAAGTATTTGTAATTGTCCTTCTCTCCAAGCATTTTGATTCTTTCTTGATTAGTTAGTTCTATTTCTCTCCTTTTTTCACTTTTCCCGCTTGTCATTGTCAACATGTCACATTTTTCAATGTCTAATTCCATTCCCATATCCCGGCTGTATATTCTCATTATTTGTATCAGAGTTTCCAGTTCTTTTTCATTTTGGCAATTATTTTGACACCATCCACTATTATTATTATTAGTAGTAGTAGTAGTATGTAATTTTTGATTTCACTTTCGGTTTCTTAAAATCCTTCACCAAGTCTTTACTCAAGACCTAAGATGAGGGAAATTAGGGATTTTAAATATTCTATGTTCCTTCTATACTTTCGGGTGTAACGTTTCCATTCTCATTCCAATCTCCTAAGGAAATGAGCTATTCCGTAAAGGGAAGTTTTATGAAATTCATATTGGCTGGGACTTTCTAGATCATATCAAGAGCTCCAACCGATTCATTGGCAGTTTTAACGTTCCAATTTTTTAAAATTTCTATTTCCAGGTCTTTGTATTTATTTATTTTAAACTTCAGGTCTACTACTCTTTCTATCAGTTCGATGTGAAAAGTTTCAGGGAATAATAGCTCCTTTGGTTTCAGTTATTGGTTTCTTTGTTTAATGGCATATCAACCTTCGTCGGTTATTAGATGCTATTATTCCTTGTTGAAGGGAAAGTAGTAGTAATAATTAATTCATAACTGGGGGATTATGTTTGTAATCCTTCCCAGTTCGAAAGTGAACATCATAGTACGACTGAAGTTCAAAATCGCTTGCTATAATATTGCTGTCCAGCACGTTAACTATTACACAAAGAGGTATCCCCTTTTTTGTTCATGGCTCTTCATAATATTTATAGCTTTTTTTCTCTGGTCCTGTGCAGCTTGGTATGAACCGCATTATCCCTCCAGCTATGGGTTAAATAGTACCACAATTGTTCTTCTCCAAGAATAGCTTTGACTTTTAAAAACTCTCAAAGGTTTTAATATAGGACAAAGAACCCAAACAAAAACTGGGCTGTTATTAACCTCTTCGTCTCCGCCTTCAGTCCAGCACTTTTTAGCTATCAATTATTTTTTTATTATATCTATATAAGCATTTCCAATTCTTTGTGCGTTTCCAACATGTATGGATTATTATCATTATAATTCTAATCCTGGAGATTTTTCTCATTAGCATTAGCTGATGGTCTTTCACTGGATTTTGTGTGACAGCAAGTGTCCTCAGGTCTCAACGATTCTTCTCAATATTCTGGCCTATCTTAATAATACTGTAGTCTGGATGGTCTCCACTTGTTTTCATATTTCTAAGTCTTCCAATCTCTTTATCAAGCCTTTGGTGATTGTTCCGAGCACACTAGTTACAATTGGTATCAACGTCACTTTCATGTTCCATAATCTTTTTAGTTCTCTAGCAAGGTCTAGGTACTTATCTCTCTTTTCACTTTCTTTTATTTTTACTCTGGGGTCTGCCGCGACAGCAAAGTCCTCTATTTGGCAGGTCTTTTATTTTGTTGGCCGAGATTAGGTGATGTATTTTACCTCAAAACCCCAGAGAACTTTGTGCATCTCATTATCCAGGACTGATTCTGGGTTACACATACACCACTTGTTTATATAGTCAAATTTAAACTTCTTGCACAATTCCCAGTGGATCACCTTCCCACACCCAGTCGTGTTTAGTCTTTTTGCGCTAAATTGCTGTATTCACTTGTTATGTGAATCATCGTTTCATCTCTATCACCACATAACCTATATTTGCTATTTTATTGTGTTTTATCTATTTTTGCTTTAATATAGTCCTTATGGAGTTGGTTTGTGCTGCAACTAGAAGAGATTCAGTTTATCTCTTAAAGTTTTCCTTTCTTAGCAACGTCCAATTCTTCTCATGTAAGATTTCGTTTGTCGCTTGAAATATACATACAGTTGTTTTCTTCATATTTCAGTTTTCTCAGTTATTGTAGTTATTTTTATCTTTGTGTTGTTTTTGTTGTTACTGCTAGCTGTAATTAGTCTTTCTTTGCTCTTTTTTATGTAGTCTTCTGGCCGTCGCGTCGATGCATCGACGCTACCTTCAATGTCGGTAAATCCTCTCCCTCATTCTTTTCTTGACATGCATAGACTATATCATCTCTAGGATGTAAGGCTTTATGCATCGTGAGAAGTTTTCTTGTTCTCTGGTCTATTTGGTGAAGTTCTTTTCTCATCCATTTTCAGAATGTTCCCGAGTATCTTACATGGGGGGCAGCCAAGATGTTTATCACTTTGATGGGATTTCTACTAGATAGTATGGTTTTGAGTAGTTTTCTAGTTCTAACTAATCTTAATTCTGTGATCTGTTTGATTTCGATTCTTCCCCTGATTTCTTATTCTTCCAGTCTCATTTCAAAGTCTTTGGAAACCGTTTCAAGAGTGTCATTTATCTTCTTGTTCCAAAGGTTTTCAGGGCCTTCGAAGTTTCAAGTATTTGTCTATCGTTTCGAATTCTTTCATTTTCACACTGTTATTTACTGGGACAACAAAATCTTCTTGATGACAAAATCTTTTTTTTTCTGATTAATTTCTCTAGGTTGGGCCCTCTGGCCAGGATTAGTGAATTCATTTGTACCTCAAAACCTCCGAGAATTTTTCTATTGGACGGATTCTGATTTGTGTATTTACCATTTTGCAGTATCGAAAAATTTTAATCTCTTGCGAAGTACCCAGTGAATCACCTTTCCCACAAAGTCAGGCTTGTTCTCATTTTGTGCTAGTTGACTGAAATCGGAAGTACTGATTATTTAATATTTATTGGTCATCGTCCTTATGAATTTATTATGATCGGTATTAGTGCAAATTCAGACGCTACACTAAACTAATAAAAAGTAAATTAGATTTTCTTTATTCTCTCTTCAGAGTATTTGAATGCTATCACAAATCTCACTACTATGTTCATGGTAACTGGCAAATAATCACAAATCAGATCGTTAACAATACGATTCAATCGCTTCATTGTTTTAAATAGAAAATATAAATGTTGAGAATAGGACATAATCTAACCAGATGTAAAGCAAATAAAAAGTTTCATAAAGTTACAAGTGTTTCTTGCAGGGTTTCCTATGAACACACATTTGATTAATGAGTAAAAATCATTTTGATAGACATTAATGTTTATTTATAAAGTAATTAGAAAAAAATGTCATTGCAATGAGATAAAAGAAAATCTCAATTTGAACACTCGGTCAGCGCAAAGATTGAATCAGAGAATCAGGTTCAAACTTCGATTTAGAAAAAGAAAGGCATAAATCAACTGTTGGTCACGTGTGAGAGAGTTTTTGATTCTTTGGTTTGTTCAGGTAATACTTCTGGGACAGTGGTTTTTCTGATGGTTGATTGCATTGTCAAGATGGAGAACGGGGAGCAATGTAGTAATATTTTTTCAAGTTTCTTTTTTTATGGGCTTGGATGGCATTGGAATTTCGATTTCGGCTTTTTAATTCCTGTTTCCGTACTTACGTACATCACGTCAACTTTAATCACTCTCTTTACACTCAAACACACACACACACACACATGCATAAATAGTATTATATATATATATATATATATATATATATATATAATACGGGTTATCAGATGACTATGCTGAAGAATATTTGTTACACAGGATAAATAATTTTTTCATCAGGCTATTGACAAATGGACCAAGTCTATCAATCTAACAGTCTAAATCCCTTAAAATCTGAGCCGTATGAACCTGTCTTTCACGACTCTAATTTTGCTTCAGTCTGTTTCTTTATATATATATATATATATACGTGTGTGTGTGTGTGTGTGTGTGTGTGCGTGTTCAAATTGTTTTAAAGCCATCCCAGTCTATGATTCTTTGGGCGAAAATGAGTGGTCACTGGATTATGTAAGCGTTACAAGCTGAGTGATCATAAGATCCCAGCGACGCATGCGCAGTAACTCCTTGTGTCTTGTGACAGGTGTAAAAGCATAGTAGTTTCTTTCTTGTCGTTTTGCAGCTGTTGTATTTCGGATGAGATATTTCGAAGGTCAATAACCGGGACATCAAATGTTACGTTCGTCTGGGGCAAAGACACACTTTATAAGAAATATCATTTCAAAAAAAAACAATTTAGAAAGATCTATAAAGGTATAGAGAAAGATCGAATCATGAATGTATTCAAATTTTATCATCCAGATGTAGGCGAATACATTTATCACTAGGCACAGATACTTATGCATACAGCATATTTATATCTCACTACTTGTGTGTGTGTGTGTGTGTGTGTGTGTGTGTGTGTGTGTGTGTGTGTGTGTGTGTGTGTGTGTGAACCTAAATAGTCGATATATGTATGTATGTATGTATTCAACTGATCGTGAATTTAAAGGCAGAAACAGAAATTGATGGCAGATAAATTGATTAAAACAGGGAAATTTAAAAAAAACAACATTTTAATAATATCTGTCACTTACATCATGAATGAACATTGTATATAAAATGATTCGAAACAATTTTGTATCCTGTCGAAAAGTCTTAGACTATGATATTGTATCCCCTGTTGGGGCCTAAGAGTTCCACACAAAAACAGGAGTCCTGGATATGACTCTATTGAAGAGGCGTTACTTTTGGAGATATAGGGGGCGTGTACTCCTTTATTGTCATTACTTTCAGTTAGGGTCCCATCATAGGTCAAATAGATCTGATCAGTTCCCATCATGGGTCAGATAGATCTGTTAGGGTCCCATCATGGGTCAAATAGATCTGTTAGGGCCCCATCACGAGTCAAATCGGTCTGTTAGGGTCCCATCATGGGTTTTTTAGATCTGATCGGGTCTCATCATGGGTCAAATAGATCTGTTAGGGCACCATCATGGGTCAAATCGGTCTGTTAGGGTCCCATCATGGGTCAAATAGATCTGTTAGGGCCCCAACATGAGTCAAATCGGTCTGTTAGGGTCACATTATGGGTATATTAGATCTGGTAGGGTCCCATCATGGGTCAAATAGATCTGTTAGGGCCCCATCATGGGTCAAATCGGTCTGTTAGGGTCACACCATGAGTCAAATAGATCTGTTAGGGCCCTATCATGGATCAAATCGGTCTCTTAGTGTCCCATCTCTGGGTCAAATCGGTCTGTTATGGTACCATCATGGGTCAAATAGATCTGTTAGGGCCCCATCCTGGGTCAAATCGGTCTGTTAGGGTCTCATCATGGGTCAAATAGACCTGTTAGGACCCCGTCATGGGTTAAATCGGTTTGTTAGGGCCCCATCATGGGTATATTAGATCTGATCGGTTCTCATCATGTATCAAATATATCTGATAGGGTCCCATCATGGGTCAAATCGGTCTGTTAGGGTCCCATCATGGGTATATTAGAATTTATCGGGTTCCATCATGGGTCAAAGAGATCTGTTTAAAAATTATTGTATTCGATAGGACTGTATGCAAAAATTGAAAAGGACCCATCATGGGTCAAAGAGATCTGTTAGGGCCCCATCATGTGTCAAATAGATCTGCCCGGGTCCCATCTCTGGGTCAAATAGATTTGTTTAAAAATTATTGTATTCGATAGGACCGTATGCAAAAATTGAAAAGGTCCCATCATGGGTCAAATCCGTCTGTTAGGGTCCCATCATGGGTCAAATAGAACTGTTAGGGTTCCATCATGGGTCAAATAAATCTGTCCGGGTCCCATCTTAGGTCAAATCGGTCTGTTAGGGTCCCATCATGGGTATATTAGATCTGATCGGTTCCCATCATGGGTCAAATAGATCTGTTAGGATCCCATCATGGGTCAAATAGATCTGTTTAAAAATCATTGTATTCGATAGGACCGTATGCAAAAAGTTAAGAAAAAAACTTTTTTAAGGAAAAGCTACACAAGAAAATGTAAATCTGAACGTACAAGGAAGTGGTTTCCTTAAACTGAAAGCATAAAATAATTCTAGATAGGTTTGTTATGCCTTTGTAATCAATCAATCAAAGTATTTTTTGTGTTTTGAACTAGGAAACTTTTACCTCTTAATTTCTTTAATGTGCAGACATTTTCTCACCAATTTTTATGTGTTTAGTTGTCAGATATAAAAAAAGGAATCTAGTAGCGAATACTATCAGGAAGTATTGGGTACTTACGATGCTTTGATAGTTCAGATCGTTAATCATTACTTTATGCAAGGTGTCAAATATGGGATTGGTTGTTTCATTACCTAATACTAGTTAAATTAGGATTAATACGAAACATATTATAGAGACAAATAACCAAAAACTATGGAGTGGATATTGGACCAGAATTATCTACTCTAACATGTGCTAAAGTAAAAAGAGAGGAAAACACAGAGACTTTTCCCCACTTTCTTCTTCGAAATGAGTAAAACCATCCCTATATAGTCTTTTTTGCTTACAGTGCAATCTAATGACGAAGTGCTGCTTTGTTCCTATATATCAGGATTGCTAAAAATCCTTTTTTCTTTCGAAACTTCTTTTGATTTTTTAACTATCAATGTCTTATTACTAGTCCATGCTATTTCTGAAGCTTTTATCTTGTATAACATGTGAATCTGCTTCGATATGCCATTCAATTTACCATGTATTTTTTTAAAAACATTTTTACCCCGTTTCAAGAAAACATTGTTTTTGTATCTCACAATGCTTTGTCAGCATGATTAATGTAAATTAAGCGAAAACTATCATATTTATCTGCCTTTCATAATAGATAAAAGTTGATATCTTATTTCTCATTAAAAGTAGTTTATTAAATAAACATTTTTATTAATAGTTGTATATAACGTTACCGAGAAGATATTGCAGGTAAAAAATTTACTATAATGTTGATGTATTTAAAAAAAAAAAAAAAAAGCAAAAAGAAAAAAGTCTCTGTCAATTCTACGCCTGAAAAATGTTTTTTTCTTCATTAAATGAAGTCTACTTGTTCTTGATGCTGAAACTTTAAAATTCCTATAATTTTCCATTTTTAAAATTCGCAAGTTTCTGGAATGTTTTTTTCCTTGAGTTAAAAAACTACGTAAAAAAAAGAAAAAAAGAACGTAAAACATTTTCAATGCCTTCTGCATCATTACTGGGGCTTCATGCTCCCCTCCCAATTGTATGTTGTATAAATAAACCTTCCTCCATCATTATCATTAAATCCCTCAAATGTATAAACTGCACTTTTCATTACCAAGAATAATCGCCAAGACTTAATAAAATTCCTTGATAAATTGCTCTAACCAATTTGGGATGCCAGATGAACGTGTTTGTAAATTACCAAAATGACTATAAGCATAATGAAATCTAATTTAAGAAATGCACTTTATTGCATCTTTGATGTTCTCGCTAAACTTGATGACAGAAATTCAAATTCCAAACGAATTTACAAAAAATGAAATTTTAAACATTAATGGGCCACTTTCCGGAGAACTAATCAACTTGAAAGGATTTATTTATTAGTTGAAAATAAAAACTGTACACCTTTTTAAAACCAAAATGTCGGGTTGTGCTGGCGTTAATTTACACTTACGATGATTGCAATGAATTACAACTTGAATGTGAATTAATTCTCAGAGGCCATCAACAATAAATATGGTGGATTAGCTAAGTTTAATTCGACAATATATATATATATATATATATATATATATATATATATGAAGTCTAATTAAACTTTGCTAATCCACCATACATATATATATATATGTGTGTGTGTGTGTGTGTGTGTGTGTGTGTGTTGAGAGACAGAGAGAGTGGCCCAAAAGTCCATTATTAATGAAAAAATAAAGCCCCGTAAAGGGAGGGAATTTGGTATGATATTCCACAGTCAATAGTTATCGTAAGAAATAGAATCGGTGACATGAGTTGAAATCCTCGACGTAGCTGCTCGAATTTGATTTGGCGCGAATTCTCTTGGGAAAGGCATGTGCACCCCAACCAATAGGAAAATAGTACAACAGTATAGGTTCTTTATCTTTGATAAAAAGCGGGAGAAGGAAAACTAAGACTTTAAACCAGACATATTTTTTTCACAATTTGTCCGTAAAGGAGGGTTTGGCTAAATACTTATACTTAGATCAAAGTAATTTCCAAGAGTAAAAATAGATATAATGAAAAGAAAAAAATCTTTACCGTTTTTATTTAAAAAATTGTTTGATTTCTCAAATAGTAACTGTCTTTTGCGACACTATATATATATATATTTATATATATATATATAATCGTTTGAATGGTACGTCTAACACATGAATGCATTACTATTTTTTAGAAATGTCTTATCACGTGACTAAACCTCTCGCTATATAGACGCTTGACTTACCACTTTTATCACACTCCCGTCTGAAGATTGTGTAACACAGGAAACCTAAATCACGGAATTATAGTGTTCATAAATCTAATGTTCCTTAGTCTTTATACCTGATCATTTATAATATTATCGATCACTCTTTCCTAGTGAAAACTTTTCTCATTTGCAGTTCTTTTATAACACACACACATACACACACACACACACACACACACACACACGTGGTTCCCTGAATTCACCTACATCGGAAACAGCTTCTCATCTACGGAAAAGGATATCAATACGTGACTAGCGAAGGAATGGTAAGATATCGATTGGCCATCGGTCAAATGGAAGTAAAATCTATCCGATAATATAAAAGCAGCAATCGTGTCCATACTACTATATGGATGCACCACATGAACGCTGACAAAGCGTACTGAGAAAAAGCTTGACAGCAATTCCACAAGAATGCTACGAGTTATAATGAAGAAATCCTGAAAGCGACGTCCCTCAAAACAGCAGCTGTACGTTCACCTACTTCCCATCTCTAAAACCCTTCAAATCAAACGAACAAGACACACGATATATATATATATATATATATATATATATATATATATATATATATACAAACATTGAGACAAACAAATATGAAAATCTGTATATTTAGGTATATTTAGGTATGTATGCAAATGTGTAGGTCAATAAACCTGATGCCAAATGATGAAAAGGGCAAAGTTATTTTGAGCTAAAAATATTTCTTTTTTGTAGAAACTGCTTCCTCTTGAACACACATAATTCGGTGCTGAATATTATTCACAGGGATTGAACATTATACAGTTAAAAAAATTTAGATCATTGTTCGACCAATGAAAACGGGTCAGTCTACGAACTTCTTGATCCACACCGTAGCTGCATTTTTTGCTAAAATTTTCAAGTTTGGTTAAGTGCATTGAAAATGACAGATATTATGTTGAAAAAGAATTCATATGTAAAATAAATGAGTTGTTTTATTATTAAAGAACAGATGCAAATTTATTGACCCCTAAATCCGTGGGTTGGCTGAAAAGTTCATAAGCTGATCAAGATAATCACGTGAAATGTCACCAAATGATGTTATTTTCAACATAGTCACCGTTAAGGTCCATACACTTCTCCTGCCGGTGTAGTACCGCTTGCATACCATTGGAAGAAATCATCAACAGCTGGTATGACCTTTTCAGCCCATTAACTTTTCAGCCCATCTTCAGTATCAAGCACGGAAAGCATTTCTAAACCATGAAATATTTTCAAAAATGCAGAGCACTATCACAATATAAAAATATTTTAAAAATGTAAGGCACGAATCCGTTTTTTACGTCTTCGATCGTTAAATGATTTGATGATCCACACGTCTGACATATTCAATACTGTAAATTTTAATACTTGTTTTAAGTGTATAGCATTGAATATGTCAAATGTTTGGATAGCCAGCTCACCTGATGATAAATGACGTGAAACTCGGAGTTACGAATTATCACTTTTAATTTTTATTATATATATATATATATATATATATAAGTATATTCATTTTTTTGTTTACCAGTACATAGTTTTTCCCCTAGATAAGAGGGGATACTTAAATTTTGGATGAAAGACAGACGAATATAGGTTCTCTTTCTCCCACCACTTTGTTATTACTAATTGTTTTTCTTTAGTTCACACACACTACGAACCCAGAATAAAACATATACCATGGTATTTGGGTATTGTCAGACACGAACGACGGATATGTTTCGGGTTATAGACATAAACTATCTTAGTGACCTTGATCCTCAATGAATACTATAATCTGATGAACCTCAGCCCTACAAGTGGGACAAGAGAGTGTTACATAGAAAACATGGAATACGAAACGGGACCAGAGGTACGTGGTGCATTCAATAAGTTTCCAGCCTTTTTTTACAGGCATTTTTACAGGCAAAATTGTCGTAGACTCTTGAAAATTCAGTATGTTATTGCTATACATCTTATGAGATGACTGACCAATTCTTATGATTTCAGCTTCAAAGGAACAGCTACAGCAGCAATTGGAAGATACTCTACTAAAGCCTGATTGTCACAGCTGGTGAATTTCAAAAATGCAATTTGGACGTGAGGACAATTTAGAAGAACGATATGCAATAAAATTATGTTTTAAACTTGGAAAAAATGCCACATAAATGTATGGAATGCTTCAGGCTGCTTTTGGACCATCTTGCATGAATCGAGCATCAGTTTTTGAGCGACATAAGAGATTCAAGGAAGGCAGGGAGTATGTGAAGGATGATGAGAGGTGTGGAAGGAGTAAGGAAGTCAATACACCAGATTTGATTGGGCAAAGGGTTAGGGTTAGGGTTACTATGTTGAGATTTTAAAGGAGTTCAGGAAGGGATTCCGTCGGGAGAGGGCCAGCACGCTTCAAAGCGGGTCAGTGGCATTTCCCCCAGGACAATGCATCAGTCCACAACTCCATCCTTGTCACAGACTATTTGACCAAAATGGGCATCAAGACAGTTCCTCAGCCTCTCTATAGTCCAGACCTTGCTCCCTGTGACTTTTGGTTGTTCCCTAAGCTCCGAGGCTGTCGTTACGAGACAATTGAGGAGATGAAAGAGGCTGTGACGAAGCTCATTGACACACTCACACAAGCGGACTTCCATGGGGCCTTCCAGAAGTTGTTGGAACGGTACAACGAGTGCATTGCAGCAGGAGGCGATTACTTCGAAGGGGACTAGAGTTTCATGTGTATCCTATCAATAAAAGTGCCCATACGAAAAAAATCTGGAAACTTATTTAATGATCCTCGTACATTACAAAATTCAGAAACAAATATATTGAATAATACTTTTGATAAAGTAAACTTCAGACGATAAATTCAATGTACTTAGAGATTTTCTTAGAAATTCAATTTTTTTTATATTCTAAGTCTGAATTTTAGATTTTGCTTTTTAACCTGTTATGCCTTAACAAACGTAAGACAGAGTTCTTTTTTTTTATGAGAATCGGCATTTTGCTTCATTTGTCAACGTTACTGATGTTCGAAAATCCCAAAAGCGAACATCTAAATTATCACTTATTAAATTTTAGCATTCCAATAATGTAATGTACTTATAAAAATTCTAATTATTCAAGTCATGACGCTGTGGTAAAAAGCACAAAACGTTGTGATTTTTAGTAAATTTATGTTTAAAGACACTTAATCGTTTCGAAATTATTAGATCCCTATCAACTAGTTATATATATTTTACAGGTTGTATTACAATGAAACGAATTAGATGTGACTGCATTTTGTATTGTTTTGCTATGAAGATTGGATTATCACAAATATTGATTAGACTCGTTTTGAGCAAGACATCTTTTCTGGATTTGCCTCTGTGAAATTGTGAATAATGAACGAAGCGAAATGGAGTGTTGATGTGTGATATGACGATGAATGGAAAGATGATTATCAAGACGAAATATAAAAAAGGTCAGAGCTAACTTACCGTTGACATCCGTCACAAGAAATAGTTCCATTGTTTAAATCCACGTTCCGTTTGCTGTTCTTTTTTTTTTTTGTCATATTTTTTAAATTTGTTTTTAATCCAACTTTTTCTTTCTTGTAAGACATTTTTTTTAGATTTTTCTTCTTTGATTCTTTTTGGGGAGGGTTTACTTTTTTGTAATTCCTGTATATCACAAGGGTAGAATAATTTTTCTTCTGAGAGTGAAAACTTTCATGTTTAATTCGTAAATATTTTAAAATTATTTTTTCTTTTTTCTTTTCTTTTATTCTTTTCTTTATTTTTTTTCTTTTTATTTCCAGAAGGTGAAGAATCAGATTCTCCACTCGTTGTATCTGTATTCCCAGCTGGTAGTGGAACGAAATAACAAATTCCAAGACCTTCATTTTCAGCTCCAAAAAGCACAAAAATGACTCAATTAAACAAGCAAAGAAAGTGAATAAATCAAATCAAATAAATAGAAATTGCATAAAAAAGAAAGACTTTTATTCATTTTTTTTTCTGTTTGTTTCCTATTTTAATTTTTTTTTCATCGTTTCTTAATAAGAAGTTTAAGATTACAGTGAACATGATGAAGGCAAGTTTCGTTCAAAATTTCTCTCTTTACTCTTCTTATATAAGAATTATCAAGCCAAGTTATTGAATTTCTCGGAATCTAACACGCTGAGGTTTCCAAGTGAATCATAAAATGCTTTTCGGAAAAATCAAAACAATTCTTTACACGTGAAGACAGATTTATAAGCAAAATGTATTCGGGTGTGTATCGAATGTGTTTTACAGACCTTTAGCCGAACGCTTATTTTACGAATAATTTCAAGATTTTTATAACTCAACTATTTTATCAATATTAAATCATATGATATGATGATTTAAAATTCTTTCTAAAGGTGATCCTGATCACCAGGGTTTGGAAACTTTTGGAGAGCAAGTATCATTGAAAGATATCATTGATAGGGAATTTCTTAAGTTTAAAAAACATTAATGAATTCAAAAAATCAGATGACTAAAAAATACTTTTAATAAACGTCATTTGTAC